>JAABOM020058009.1:0-14422 GCA_011800125.2 Solanum clarkiae
TTAGGGACTTCCGAAATTAATTTTTCAAATTGGACTTCCAAAGCACCCAACTCTTGTACTCACGTACCACAATTAATTTAAGAGTAATTTACACATTAGTAACGAAATTTTCCACGTGACCATTTTTCCTCAATTTAAAATATTTATGGGGTCTAACAAAGAGTGAGGTTTGGGCAATTGGTGAAGTCTAGTAACCAATTTATCTAAGTCATGCTGCGACAATAAATCAGACGCTACTTGAAAGGCAACCCAAGGTTTTTATGTTATAGCATAGTTATAGGTTTATTTTCAGTTTTTGAATACATAGGTAGTTGTTTTTGTTTGTTTTGATTGCAATTTTTGACATTAGGTTGGTTTCATATTAGGTAATTGTATATTTCATGAAGTGTATGTAGGTACAGGGCTAAGTCAGTAAATATGGTTGAGAAAAGCATCGAGTTAAGTTTCTACGACTGGGTCTACAAGTCGTAGAGTAGTTTCTGATCGCACACTATCTTGTAGAGATTTTCAGGTAGTAGGAAAATTGTGCACTCCAATTCACGAGCCAACTTTACAACTCGTAAATCAATCTACAAGTCATGAATGAGGTTCGTACACCTCAGGTAAGTTTATGAAATTTTGCTAAGTGTTGAGGTTATACGAGACCATGACCTACGAGCCATAGAGCCATTTACGACTCGTAATTGGATTTTCATAGACCGAGGCCCAGTAATTTAATCAATTAACCCAGTTTAATATAAAAAGGAGGGGTTAAAATTAATTTGACCTCGTGTTCAATCATCTTATTTTTCTTCTTCAAGTTAGTCTTCACTTTTGGTAAGAACTTGATCTAATTTTATCCTCTAATTTAACTTGTTTTTAATTACTTGATTTGATGATTAAGATTGGGTTGAAGTTTAGACATGTAAATCCTTGTTATATTTCAATTGTGAATTTGAAATTTGAATTGCCCTAATTGAATTTGTTAATTGATTCTGAAATTAGGTAATTGGGGTCTTATGAATGCAAATGGGTATGCCTATTGTACTATCCATCATGTTTAATTGAATGATATTACATGATTTATGATTGTGAATAAGTGGGTAATGCCATGGCTACACGATCTTGTTTGAATCTCATAAGAATGGTCGGAATGATAGGATCACTCATGCTTAATCATTTTCGATGGGGTAATTTGATGTTAAAACTATTGAGGGTAGGGTTTTCTAATTGAATTCATGTGAATGTTTATATTCTTGCTTTGATGCTGATAATTAGCTATTGAAAATTTCTTTTGGGGTCCGTGTGATGGACTTAGAACATCAGGTGCCTGAAATTTCTGGTTCACGAGAGACTCTTACGAATCGTAAAGCAATCTACAAGTCATAATACCTCTCATATGAAATTCTAGAAACTTTTTGTTCTAAGAATTCATTAAACGAGACATTATACGAGTCGTAGATCACTTTACGACTCATAGATATGTCTTGTAATCCCTGCCTATCTTTAATTATTCATTGGAGTTCTTCACGACCCTAGTCTATGACTTGTAAGACACTTTATGAGTCGTACCTGGTCTCTTAACTTTTCTGGTGACAAAAATTATTCTGAACTTCTGGTTTACAAGAATACTTCACGACTCATAGTACTCACTATGACTCGTAAAGGGGCTTTCGTGGAACCCTTTAGCAACTGATTTAGATAGTTTGTTGCATTTTATTTCTTTATTCTTAGGGCTAATTATGGTGTGTCTATGTATATGTTTTAGATATCATGGCCCTTAAAGGTAGACGTGCTGAGATTGAGGCTCTGAGGAAAAAGCTCAAGGATGAGCCTTAAAATGACGTGCATTTAGGTGACGAGCAGACCCCTCAGCCAAGTGGGTCACTAAAGATCATTGACGTCAGACCAGATCCAAATGCTTTGATATAACATACCATAGTTGCAACCAAAGCTAGGCGTACTCAGACTCCGATTGATAGTCCTTCCCAGTCTGAAGAGGAAGGTAGTGATGAGAGTGGGAGTAGTTTGTCGCAGATGACTCCTTCTAGAGAGGATCCTAGTTCTGAGGAGGGTTCTGAGGAAGGAGCAGATGCTGAGTCCTCAGTCATACCATCTTCAACATCGGCACTAGATGCTCATGCCAACCGATGGTGCGTCGAGGGCATGGACAAGATTTTTAGAGAGGGCATCAGCCCAAGGAGCGGGGCAAGCCTGCCCTCTCTATATATGAGGAGCCTAGGATGATTTCAGATGGCCTTAGCCATGTCGTATGCCTATAGGTCATGATGATTTTTTATGGGCTCATGTGGCTGACAGATTCTCTTGGTAGGTACTCTCCAATTTAGGTGAGGGAGTTTTATACATCTTATGCAGCCACCAACCAACGTTCTCTTCCCAATAGGAAGAATCCTCTCACTCAACCAGGCTGATAAAGACACGAGTGAGAGGTTGGTGGGTCAACATATTTGACGAGACCGTCCACTGTATGCTTTTTGGTCCTGAGTACCATGCTCCAAATCTACAGTGGAGTTTGACTACAGGTTGGGGAAGGCCAGGAACTCATTTATTATGAAGGATCCTGAGCATCGGACCACCCTTCTGAGATGGGTGGCTAGATCTGTAGGGGTCCAGAACCTTCTTGGGTCACCACCCACAGGGAGCCGATCGTCAAGGCTTAGCTAAGCTTCCCCACCAAATTTCGGTGGATGATTGTGAGATCATGCATCTGGCCTACACTTGCAGATAACACTTTGACACCAGAGCATTGCTGTTTCGTTTGCCAGCATCTTAGCTAGCTATGACATTGATTGGGCCTGCCTCATCGCCAAACAGATATATGAGCCCTCATTGAAGAGGGCCATTTCTAAAATGTTCTCATATTTGATCTACAAACTCTGTGTAGAGTCTTAGGTGGAGATTTTACATCAGCTGGACCGGTTGGTAGAGGCCCAGCACACTTTGGACTCCAGTCTGATCAACGCTGATGAGAACCCGATAGCACTCTGGTGAGCACAACCTCCTCCTCCGCTAGAGATGTTCGCCCCTACTACTACTATTGTTGTTACTACAGAAGAGAGACCCCCGTAGCCCGAGGCAGTCATTGAGAGGAGTCCTACTACTACTGCTTCTACTACACCAAAGACCACTACTACACAACCTTCTACAGCGGGTATGGTTTATGTGTCCGCTGCTTTTATTCAGGCCATGACATAGAGATTATTGCATGCTGAGTCATAGTTGACTCAGCTTATTCAGCAAATTAGGCCATGGTTCTGGCAGACTATTACAGACTCAAAGGGTCAAAGCCAGGCATTCACTATTACTACTATTCAGGAACATGTTTCTGCAGTGGATGGCTGCATCGATGCCTTTGAGGAGCGGGTTTAGAAAAGATTGGCCGAGTATAACCTTTAGATTTATCATCCCTACAGTTGGAGATCCAACAACTCCGGGCTGATATGACGACATCCCTAGCAGTACTAGTCACATTACTAGAAATGGCATATCTGGTGCCGCTGTTTGGTTTATTTGCGTTTGCAGATCTTACACAGACTTCCCATGGGAAGAGATCCCTCGTGAAGGGTGATGTGCTAAAGGAGAGAACTGTACGTGAAAAGCTCTCAGAGGATGAGGAGTTCGAGCTTGCCTTGAGGATATCGAGGCAATAAGAGGAGATGAGGCTAGCTCATGAGCATGATAGGTTGAGGGGTATTGGCCTCTCCAAAAAGAGCACTGCAGTTGAGGAGACTACCCCGCAGGAGGGGGATGGCCAGACTCAGCACGAGACCAGTGCTTAGGCGCCCAGGTATGGTTTTTGACCCCTTTATATGTTCATTTTTCTTTATTTTGTGCATTGGGGACAATGCACATCTTTTTCAATGGGGTGTGGGAAGTTATGGGCGTCAATGAAGTCTGAGTAGCTTATGTTCCATAACTACCCTAAATTTTGATCCTGAGGTTTTCTTTCCTGTGTTCTTTTTCCTTGTGAATATTTAATTTCTGTTGAACCGACATATTTAGGATGTTTAGATAATATGTGTAGCATATAGTACTAATACTTGTGGCATATACTATGTATTTTTTTTTGAAAAATGGTACCCACAAAATTTTTTTGATTAGTAGTTAGATGGCAACCATGCATGTTTAGGTGTTTGGCAATATTAGTTCTGATAAGTAAGGGAAATTTGAGATGAGAAGCATGATCTGTGAGTCTTTTGTCAATAATGTATGTTATGCCATGTGAGTGTGAGCCTATTTTGCTAGATTCATGTATTTTGTGCTAATTCAGTACTTGCCCTGTTACTCTAAGTTTGATTGTAGATTACATGGATTAGGAAAGGATCTTAGGCCTTTGTTCTTTATTGGTTCACTTTAGCCTAAAATAACCAACCAAAATGATGATTTATCCCTTGTTCCAAATATTTGAGCCTTACATGTACCAATTCTTTCAAAACACCTAATTAGCCGAGCCTTATTTGGTGATAAACCTTGAAGTTGGCCCTGGTCTTTCCTTGAGGATTGTGAACCTTGACTGAGGCAAAAAGTCTAAGTTAAGAGTGGCTACCAAAAGTAGCCTTGGTTCGGAGGAGAGATACTGTTTACTTCAATACAGGTTAAAAACCTAAGTTGAGGGTGGCCGACGTAAGGACAAAGCACTAAAATAAGGTGGTGAGTTAGCAATGAGTAGAAAAAGAAGATATCATGTACTGGGTGCAAAAAAAAGAAAAAATGCCTTAGATATGAGCTAAAAAGCAAATTAAGTGTAATAACAAGGTAAAAAGCTCAAAAATGAGAAGAAAGCATCCGAAAAAGCTTGAAAAAAAAGAGAGGGAGAAAAAGGTGAAAATAGCATAGTTGGTGAGGTGAAAATTATGAAAAACGCAGTTTCAAGGAGGCCATTAGTCACTATTTTCCTAAAATATCACACCAAAGCCCTTGAGCCTATGTTACAAGCCTAGAAAGTCCTAAAGTGATCCTAGTCCAGTTAGTTTAAAGTCTGAGTCATGAGTATAAGGGCAAGCCTATGGTGTTAGTCATTATGCATGAATATCTTTTGTGAGAGTGAGTGTGTTTGCACAGTCCCAAAGCTAAATTTGAAATCATTTTGGAGTGTCAAAAATAGGACTTCTTTCTGTGAGTGCATGCTTTGTATTGTTAGCATTTGACATATTCAACATTGTTGATATTCCATTGTTTGTCATAATTGTGTTGTCACATGCACCAATTTGCATTGGTTTGCTAAATAGGTATCTGATCCTATTTTGAAAAAATGATGTGGGTATCTGAGTTTGAATTGTATATGATGTATGCCATTGAGTTGAGTTCTGTGTGTTACTATATTGTCTATATAGATTGAGTCGTCGCTTGAGGACAAACAATAATTTTAAGTTAAGCATGTTGATGTACTATCAAAATACAACACTTTTGATGCTTAATACTTAGGATTTTGTGTTTTCTTAGTGCAACATTTATGATTTTATACGTTTTTGTGTTTAGCTTTGCAGGAAAGCAGGTTGGCCATGACTTGGGGCAAAATTGTAGAAGTTTTCTGGTTTTTGGTGATATACGAGATCCTTTACGAGTCATAGAGGTATTTTCGTGACAAATTCCATTGCAAGATTATATCTTAAGATCAGCTATATAAGACCTCTATATGAGTCGAAGAGTATTCTACCTGTTGTATAGATCGATTTTGTGAAGATTTCCAGTGAAGGGCAATATGATGCAGTTGAAGTATACGAGGGAGCAATATGTCATGAACGAGTCTATGACTCATAAAGTGAAGTTGTAGAAGAGCAGTCTAAGATCCCAGAAGTTGATTATGAGACCCTGACTACGACTGTAAATCATATTACGAGTAATAGAGAGCTTCTGTGGAGTCCGTCGACTAGTTTTTCTATTTTTAGGACATAATTGTAATTACTATAAATAGTACTTTTAGGTTATTATACAAAGAGAGGACGTCATTATTTAGTATTTTTAGGGTTTGTACTTGGAGAAGTCAATACTTGAGAGAGAAGATAGTGAGAAAACACTTGTGGGTAAATTTGATCTTGAAGCTTGTGATTCTCATTCTTCTTGGATTTTCTTGATTTCAATTCAGTTGGCTGAGTGATTAATTATGTCTTCTCAATTCATAATTTCTTCATCTACCCATAACATGAGAAGCTAAATTCACAACTAAGGTTATGGGAACCATGAAGATCTAACAAAGTAAACCTAGATAATTTACAATTCTTTGAATGAGTATATGTATGTATTAATTAATTCTCTTCGTTTTTCATATTTTCTAGTTGTGGCCAACATTATTACTTACCTAGTGTTACTTACTGGACCAAAGTAGTAATAAATAGGAGAGGAAATTAATTAATAGAATTTGATGATTGTGTTCTCGTCTAACCAACTGAACTGGGCCAGTGGGAGGTTGACTGGGACTTATAGGTAATGGTTAATATTGCACACTATGGAAATGGGCCAAGTCACATAGTGAAATTCACCTCTCACCTTTGACCAAAGGGCTTGGTAAACTTAAATTACCGTCGTGCATGCTATATTCTAGGCAAGAATTTGGGTTATCTGGTGATATTAAGTTGGTGAATCATGGGGAAAATAATATCCTAGTTGCTCTCTGTTATTGTTTTTATAGGGGAATTAGTTGGTTAATTACTTGGATTGCTTATTTGTGAATTGTCATGAGTCTACGTATTCCCTGTGGGTTCGACCCTAACCTAGGTTAGGTTTTATATTTTGATAACGATCGCTTTATCCTCTAAAAAGGAGGTGTAAATTGGGCGTGATCACCCATATCCAAAATCAACCAACCAACCAAGCATTTTTCTCAAAATGACTACAAAAACAATAACACCTATACCCAAAAATTTCATTTTCAAAGAGTACAACAAATGAAATAAGACCAAGTCGAAATTAGAGTATGCAATAACAAAATATATATTTTTTTCAGCTTCCTAAACCTAAATAATCATTTATACAACAAAAAACAAAACCACAGTAGTGGAAAAATAAACAAAAGTTTTACCTTAAGGAAGATGACGACAATGCAAAAAATGGAGAAGATCAACGACGACGAACAAGAACAAAAAAACCCTAAAAACATTTTTGCTCCTAAATCGTGAAGAAGAAAAAGAAGAAGAAACGGGTTCCCAGAGAAGAGAAAGAAGTTGAAGAGTTCAGTTTGATTTGCTTTTGAAAAGATGCAAATGTTTTTTAATTTTATTTTTAAGACTTATAGAAGTTTCTTTTAAAAAAATGTAGTTGCTGAAGCTCTTAAAATATTCAATTTGGTCCCTCATTAACTTAATCATAGTTAATTTTGTCAAAGTTGTCACCTTTTTAAATTTTAACACTTGAGAGGCACCATTGCTTCAATTTTCTCTGGTATCGGAGCTAACTAAGGTTGTTGCATAAGGATTGATACCATTGTACACATAGGGATGATAGTGCGGTGGAGTGCGGCTGGTATGGGGCGAGTTTAAAGATAGACAAGGCAAGGTGGGTTTAAAATTATATAGGACGGGACGACTTGAAGTAATTATTGTTAAAATCAAAGCGCGCGGGGCAGATTGTAGATTTATGTGATTTTAAGATATCAAATATAAATTCAAAAAAAATTAAATCTTCGTAATTAGTAAAATCAAAGATATAAATTTTTTATACTAAATTTTGATTGATTTTAACTTCTTTTTCTAAAATTTGAACTAGACGTGTCAAGTAATTGTTAGTTGTTGAAATGTTAATTAAAAATAGTTAATTAGCAATTAAGAAATATTGTTAAAATGTTAACTACAACTAATTAATTAGTTGTTGAGATATTACTTAACGAAAATTGAAAAAAATTGAAATTTATTTTTCATATTAAACTCAACTTAAAAAAGAAAATAATTTAAGAATTTATGCGGAGCATGTTGAAAATGAAAAAATTATCATGAAAAATGGGGCGGGGTGATTTAAAATTTTTGCAGATTGAGTTCAAACCACCCCGAAACCTGCACTCCTACCATCCCTATGTATACAACAATAGATATTAGAGCTTGGTGGGATTTTTCTACATATAATCAAGGGTTAAGATGTCTTCATCATCTTCAGTAAAGTATGAAATAGAGAAAAATAGTTTCAACCCTATGAAAGTTTATCCTTTATATTATAGGAATTATAAAAGGCAATTAAAAAAGCTATTCTAGAAGAGTTGAAAGAATTAGAACAAGCATACTTGAAAAAATGTGTATAATCTTCGAGTGTTTAGTGTTCCATATTCATGTGTAATTGGTAGCATTATGTATGGCATAATTTGCATTCATCCTGATATTTCACATAATATTAGTATTGTGAGTAGATACATGACATGTTCTGCTAAAGAATATTAGTAGGCAGTCAAGTGGATCTTAAGATATAGGGGGTGGACCCACATGGAGTCCGTCGGATGCTCGAGCACCCATTAACCCAATACTGGACATTATATATTTATGTAGAAATTAAGAAAAATCGGTAGAAATTTAACATAGTGAACCCACTAAACAAATGGCTTGATTGGTCCAATGACTCAAGGAGAGTGCTTAAGGTTTTTTTAGTGTTGCTGGGCTTGAGTTCAATCTCACTCTCAATACTTTTCTTTCTAATTTTTAAAACCTACTCTTCTTTACTATACTTTTTCTTCATTCTTTATTCAAGATAGTAAATACTATTCTCTTGATTCCTAATTATCGCCATGTTTTACTTTGCAAAATTTAATTTGTATTTTCAAAGCTAAATTAGATTAGAATAATTCAATATTTTAAAATTAAAATTTTGATATTCAAAAACTATACTAAAAGTACTATAATTTATAATTTTTCTATATCAATATAATAAAAAAATTATATATTAAAATGTTACTCAAGATTGATATCATTTCAATCTAGAAAAAGGAAACTAACAAGTGAAAAGGAATATAGTGAGTAGTTGTTCATTTTGATTGTTTTTATCACTAATTTCAAATATGATAATCTTCTTATGACAAGTGTAAAATTTGTGCACTAATATTCTATAATTGGTAGCTAAGTGGTGCGGGGGGGGGGGGGGGGGGGGCTTTGTAGGCCCAAGGAGTTCATTTGGGCTCTCTTTGGCGAAAAAATATACTATTTATACATACTTAAAATTATATTTTGTATATATAATAGATGTTGAACACCCTTTGGCTTCTTTTGTACTTGCTTTTTATGTTTTGAACTTCTTATACAAAAAAAATTGATTCCGCCCTTGTTAAGCGAAGAGAGCACCTACCACTTTAAAATCCTAGATCCATCACTGTTAAAATACTTGACAGGTATTGCAAATGTGAGCTTGACTTTTTTTTCAGTGACAAGTTAAGTGAATCTGCAGTAGGTTAATATGGATACAGATTATGCAAGAGACTTGGATAAGGGAATATTTTTGAAGTTTTTACTCTTTCTAATAGTTCTATCAGTTGAAAGATAATTTTACAATGTGGTGTTGGTCTGTCCACCATAGATATTGTGTATATGAAAATTTCTAGGGCAATAAAAGAGATTATATGGCTAAAAGATTACAATGGACAAAAGATATGGTAGTCGAACATCATTTATCTGAGATATTATATTTAAAGGAGTTATTGAAGTGAAGAAAATGTCTATACATGATAATCCAGCAGATATTATGACCATAACAATCATGACAAATACTTTAAATATTGCCTAGACTTGATTAAGCCTTTTGGAGGGATGAGGGAATGTCACGCACCGAGAGGATACCTTAGGCGTGACTGAAACTCAGATTTCTTCGCTATTTTCCAAGCAAATCACTTGACTTAACTCACTCATTCAATCATCAAAAAACCGAGTGAACTCAAAAGAGTTTCTCAAGTGGGATCTTAATTCTCACAACCAATAGAAGAAAATTTTCCAAAAGTAACTCAAAATATAACTCAAATCATAACTCTGAGCTATCTCAACAAGAATAATTTTAGAAAAAAAGACTCGAATTTAACATTATCTGACTCAATTTACAAAGTCTCTATCAAGTCATATGAAGGTGACAAGATAATACCAAGACTACATCAAAATAATGAAAAGAAATAAATTGAAATGAAAGGAATTCCTCCGAATGCAAGGAGGTCTCACCGCTGATTTGAAACAATTAGTTCATCAACGAACTGTCTGTTGAGTATTTCTAACATCTGTGTCTGCATCATAAAATAATGCAACATTGAGTGGTGTCAGTATATAAAATATATGGTATGTAAAATAACTGAATAGAATAATACATCAAGGGTATTCAAAGATAAGAATGAAGCTCAGTTCAACTCAATATGATATGCAAGTTTAAAAATATACAATACTTGCATCAATTATATATGAATGTATGCAACTTAGTAAAATAAATTATCTTTACTCATTAAGGAATTTTTCTAATGGACAACCATCACCTATGAGCGAGTGATGATGCAATGAAGTGATATCATTTGCTACATTCATCCAATACCTTGCAAGGGTAGAGGACATCACGATGGGTCCAATATAATAAGTCCTCTTTTGGGACAAAAGAGGCATGTCCTCTATCCTACTCTAGCTATGTAGTTTAAAAAGTTTGATTTATTTACACTCTTACCCAAATTGGTACTCAATATTACTCTCAAAACATGTGCTCATATTATCTCATCTAGTCTCATTGGATTTTAATTTAAAATATCAATCTCATCTCAAACCGTTATGCTCATTCATCAAACATTTATACTTGAAAATCACTTATATCGCAACAAAGCTCTTACTCAAAATGTCATTAAAACATGCATCATCTTAGTATGAAATAATACTTCTTTTAGTGAGTAAAAATGATCAACCTCAAGATTAAATAATGCATAGTAAATCAGTCATCATGAACTCAATGAGGATTCATACGAAAGTAACCATGGACAATAATGTGTGTGTGTATAACTCAATAGAACAAGAATTAATCCAATTGAAATCCAAAAATTGAGATTTAACTCAACTCAAAATTTAATCAATGTGAAACTTAGATATTGCGTGCATGGACAAACTCAATCCAACATTATGAATAACTTTACATACTTGAAAGATTGAAACTTTACTTGAAACATAAAATTCTTGTTTGAATCTCTTGAACCCTATTTAAGGTTTCTCCTTTAGGACTTGCTCTCAAAATAATTTAAGCATTAATGAGGATATGAGAACCATTGGGTACAGATAAGGAGTTTATCTTAATCCCCAAATGTCAGGAGTTTGATTAGAAATGGATGAGAAAGACAAATTACCCTTCATTAAAACTGTCAGAAGAAAATACAAAACCATGTTTATATGTCGTGTTTCAATCTACAGTTCATAGGCCACCTTTCGTGAAAATTGGAGGCAATTCAAGGTTGTGTCTACGATTGTTCAAATCATATACCCTTCTATGGACTCATCCTACATATTCATATAAAAAAATACTACAACTATGTTTTTGGTTCTAAATTTATGAAACCTAACTACAAATCATACTCTGAAATATGGTCGTAGATCCTTTTTGTGGAATTCGACTTAATTGCAGGATTGGACTACGAAACCCTCATTACAAGAAATTAAGTCTTTAACAAAGGGAAATTCCATCACTAAAAGTATTAATCCGGTTGTTATTAGTCAATAATGTCTGGTAAAATTCTCGTCGTATCCGGTCATTAAAAACTCCATTGCTAAAAGCTTTAATGATGAGAAAAATTGGGTCGTTCAAAAAGCTTTAACGGCGACAAAAATTTGGTCATTATACCTCTTTTCAGCAACTAGATTTTTTCTTCATTAATTGATATTCTAGTTATTAAAAAAAGAAAAGTATTAAAAGCACCATCAAACTTGTCACGGATTATTTATTTCATCCCTAAACTATTGACAGGCTTAAAAACACCCCTCAACTTGGTGAACCAAGCTTAAATGCACCCTTAAACTTGGCACATATTATTATTTTTTTCCTTAAACTATTGATAGGCTTAAAGACACCCATCAACTTGCCAAATTGGGCTTAGATACACCCCTCCTGCATGTCACATGGTACCATTTGAAGCCGATCTATTAGTGACCTATTATTGTAATTTAGAAAAGCCGAGTATCTCACGTTAAGAAGGAAGTGAATCTTCTGTTCAAGGAGATGCTTTAGCCCTTGACTTTACAATTTATTTAAAGTGCGTGAAAGGTTTAAAAAAGACCACATCAGTCCTTTTTTTTGTGCAACTTTTAATTACCAAATTACTAGAATAACCTTTTTCTTCTCATTTAATGTTTCCTTCATTAATGGCGACCTCAATGCAAATCCTTTTTTTTCATTCTCATTTTCAATTGCTTGATTCTCTTTCTTTTCCTATTTTGTTTATGATTATTTTTTGTTAATGTGACTTCTGGCAAAGTTAAAAATTTCATGGTCGGAATATGACAATCTCGTAAGAAGATTTTGGGATTTTAAAATTATAGCAGCGAATGAAGCTCTACAAAATTTCAAATCAATTTTTAATAAGTTACAGAAACATGAAGCTGAGAGGGGGCATATTTTTAAGCCTATCAATAGTTTAGGAACGAAACTAATAATTTGTGCCAAGTTTGAGGGTGTATTTAAGCTTACTTCATCAAGTTGAGGGTGTTTTTAAGCCTATCAATAGTTTAGGGACGACACTAATAACTCGTGCCAAGTTTGAGGGTATATTTAAGCTTAGTTCGCCAAGTTGAGGGGTGTTTTTCAGCCTATCAATAGTTTAGGGACGAAACTAATAATTCGTGACAAGTTCGAGGATGTTTTTAATACTTCTCTCTTAAAAAAAGGCAATCCAGTGCATTCCTAGGAAAGGGCCCGACCAAAAAGATCTATTATACATAGCCTTACCTTGTATTAATGCCAACGAATGTTACCAAGGTTTGAACCCTTAGGAAGGGCCTGACCAAAAGAATCTATTGTATGTAGCCTTACCTTGCATTAATGCCAAAGGATTACCAAGGTTTGAACCCTTAGGAAGGGCTCGACCACAAGGATCTATTGTACGTAGCCTTACTTTGCATTTATGCCACAGGATGTTACCAAGGTTTGAACCCATGACCTTCTGGTCAGATGACAATTACTTTACCAGTTACTCCAAGGCTTCCTTCAGTTCTAGTTATTATGAAACCTTAATTATAACCATAAATCAGATCAACAAATGTATATATATAGACATACACATACATACAAATACGCGCACATATGAAAACATGCAAATTGATTATATTCATATTAAATTTCATAGTTAACAATAAAGAATGATATTGCGTAACGTTATAGAAATATAGATATACAAATTGCATGATATTATATTTTTAAATCTTAGTAAAAGAAAAACTAGAATATCTTTAAACAATCTCTAAAATATGAAATTCATTCTTCCTGTGCTTCAAAAATTTTACGTATCTTATACTTCTTTACACTTTCTCTGAGGATGAGTTCTTCAAACTACATGATCTGTCAAAACACAAGTATAAAAACTTTATATAAGGTTATTAATAACACTCATAATAGCTATTATCTTCTTTTTTCTTTTTCACAAAATCAAAGATTAACTACAATGAAATATAAAATTTGTTTCTGTTCTCACAACCAAATAAAATGAAAGTTGGGGTTTCTAATTATAGACATAAAGTTATTTGTTTTGTATTTTGCACCTTAAGTTATTGACATTTTGTACATTGCTTCATTGATAAAACCCCCCAACTTCTTTTAGTTTTACTTTTTATACTAATAATATTCACCTAATATAAATAATTTAATATCATTAAAATATTATGAGATACAAATCAATTATATCATCCTAAATTTTAAATAATAAAAAAAATCACGATTTCTTAATTAATTTAGTAATAGATTATATGTATGTAAAGCTTTTTAAGTTTTCTGTTTGTAAAATTTTACTTTATACTTTTCTAACTCAAATGAGCGATTTTTCTTTGTATACACTTGTTAGTTTCACAACCAATAATGAAAAAACAAAGTCGATGTAATATATAATTTTTTTATTTGGAAAAACATTATTACTGAATACTGATTCTTTGGTCTATTAGTCGAGGCAATTTGCAAGTGGAGAAATATCTATCCTCTTGAGAAAATTATTTACTACCAAATTTATATAACTTTTCTACCTTAAATTAAACTCATAAGCTCATAATTATATATTTAATATTATTACTTTTATTTTAATTTTTTGTTTCATTACGATTTTTTATTTTGACCTACTTCATCTTGCATCTTTAAAAAGGTTAAGTAAAGATGAATAAATTGCCTCTAAAAATAAAAATATATATAGAAACTATATCAAGAAAATATTTTTATTTAAAAAAATTATGCCAAAAAGATTGTAACTAAATACTTTTATAAATATTTTAAAAGTTATATAATTGACTACAATAAGAATGATGGATAG
>JAABOM020058010.1:0-14420 GCA_011800125.2 Solanum clarkiae
TCCTGGAAAGTATCTGCAAGCCCTTTTCACTCATATGGCCAAGTCTCTTATGCCACAATTCACTAGAGGCATCACCTACTACATTGGCATCTCTGCTACATACATTGGCCTGCATAACATAAAGTGAATTCTACTTCTTACCTCGAGCCACAATCAAATTTTCCCGAGAGAGTTTCCATCTTCCGTCACAAAATCTATTGGCATAGCCCTCATCATCAAGCAAGCCAACTGAAATCAAACTCAATCTAATATCTGAGACGTGTTCACATCCCTGAGCACCAACCTGCAACCAGTGGAAGTTTCTAAACAAACAGTGCCTCTACCGATGACCTTAGACGAACCACCATTTCTATTCCTCACATGACCAAAATCACCAGTAATGTAGGACGAGAAGTACTCCCTGTGTGAAGTAATATGATAAGATGTACCAGAATCAATCACCCAGGTGCAGTCATCACATGCTACATTTAATAAATGATCACCGATAATAAACAAATCATTATCACTAGATATCAAGGCTGTAGTATTCTTCTCATCTGGCTTTTGCTCAGAATTCTCAGTTTTCTCTTTTCTCTCCCCGGACATATTTCTCTTTTTATTTGTGCAGAATTTCTCAGTGTGACCCGGCTTCTGACAATAATGGCAAATGAAGTCTCTTTTCCTTGATTTGGATCTCCCCTTGGACTTGTCTTTGTAATGAGGACTTCTGCTTGCTTCTCCCCCTACTGGATTCTGGAATCACATTTACTTCAATTTGGCTAGGGAAACTTGATTCTCTCCTCCTAGCGTCTTCATTAAGAAGACTAGCCTTGATCATCTCCATAGCTATCTTACCATCTGGAGCAGAGTTGCTAAGTGAAACTACCAAGGTATCCCAACTGTCGGGCAATGAGGAAAGCAACAACAAAGCTTAAAGTTTATCCTCCAATTTCATCTTCATTCAGGCTAGTTGGTTTACCACACCCTGAAACTTATTCATATGAACTACAATGCTATCATCATCTTTGTATTGCAATTTAACAAGCTTCATAATCAAAGAAGCTTTGCCCATAGCATTGTTTCTCTCATACATGAATTCAAGTTTCTTCCACATCTCAAACACATTAGTTTCATTAGCAATATGTTGCAGCACACTTAAAGAAACATATTGTCGAATGGAGGCAACGGATTTACGGTTCAAGCGAGTCCAATCTTTCTCAGCAACACCTGTTAGACGATCTTTATACACAATTGGGTCAAACAAGTCTTTAGAACACAAATAATCCTCAATACGAATTTTTCAAATAGAATAGTTCGTGGAGTCCAAACTAATCATCCCTTGCACAATTACTTTGTCATCCATCATAAACAACACAAGAAACCAACCAAAAATAACCAAGCGCTGATACCACTTTGTTGGGGAAGCAAGGACGAAACACAACGGAAGCGCAATAAAATCTTTTCCCCCAAATAAACAAGATGAATGAGAAGGCACAATGAACTCCACAAAAAATAGCAGTAGCAAACCAATTAAAACAGCGGAAATAAAGTAGAGAGCACGCAATTTACGTGGAAACCCCAAATCGAGGAGAAAACCACGGGACTGTTCAACAACGGTCTGAGAACTTCCACTAATCACCAAGAACCAAGTGGGTACAACAAGTTCTTCTCTCTAGTAAATACTAGAGGAAAATACAATCATCAAGGAACAATCTTGGCAAAACAACAATCAACAATTTCACCAAAATGGAGTAAAAAAATCCTAAAAAATGCAGGTCTAAAAAAACGCAGCAAGAAAACGATCTTCCGGGTATCAAAATGAGAAACTTATTGTTGGAGTTGAATAGGAGAGTGTCATGAAAAACATATTCAAATTTGAGGATGATCCAACTCCATTTGACCTTCGATCCGGAAGAAAAACCAGACTGCCAGAACAGTGAGGCTTTCTGCTGCTCTTTCTGTTTTTGTTGCTGCTTTTTTCTGATTTTTCAGACTGTTGTTTTCTTTTTGTTAGCCATACCAAAAGAGTGAAATGGGCCAAGATAAAATAACAATACATTTGGGCTTAAATTGTTGTCCAATTAAAATTGGACACTTCCAAATACATTTGGGCTTAAAGTGTTGTCCAATTAAAATTGGACACTTCCTCCATGTAGGAAGGATATTTCCTAACATCTCGCTGTTCAGCAACTAATTCATATTGTTTGATTAAACTTGAAGGAACTTTTTTGTTATTAGGGAAAATGCTGTCTACCAGGATTTACTTTATTTTCAGGTATGAATTCGAGACATGCGGTTCACTATTCCCTTGATCTAGATCTTCAACTAAATAAATGTCCATATTACATTACAACTTTTCTTCTGCAAAGTAGCAAAGAAAATCTTGTGTTTATGGCAACTGAAAATTGATTTTCTATAATGTAATACATTTTTGGTGACCACACTATCCTTGTGCTGTGGTGTTTTACAGGTTACGAAGCTTGGTGACCACACTACCCTTATGTTGTGGTGTTCTACAGGTTACGAAGCTTAAGAAAAAAAGTAAGATTTTTTTAAATTTGTGATTCTGAATATGACGTGTCATTTTGTGGCTCTTAAAGTATGACACTAAGGATTTCAAATAAAGTGTTAATCTTCGAAACAGATTAATAGGAAAATAGTGTCACGTAAAATGAACCATGGGAAGTGCTATATAGTGTGATATCAGTTTGTACCTATTACAGAAATAAAAAAATATCATCTCTTGTCTACAAGCGCCTGCCAGACAATTTTTCTTTCACATTTTGCGGATCCTTGATGTTTCTCTTAACGAATTCTTCATTGCTCCCACCAGCTTTTAAAAAGACACTTCAAAGCCATGATCAAATTAGATGGCAGGAACAAAGGTATGATCAAATATATGGAACCAGATTTTGACGTGAACGTAAGGTATATAGATTCAGTGAAGTTGGTGCTCAAAGACCAGGATATTGATGTAGAAAGAATCACCACAATTGTGACAGTTATAATAAATCTCTCAAGCTTTTAACTAATTAAGTTTTCTTTGTTTTCTTCAAACTTGATTTGGAGGTCATTAGATGTTCTTCAGTTCTGTAACCAACATTCAGCAGATTTTCTTGGATACTATCAATATGTCTGTACAACCAATCACAATGATTTTACGGGCGTTTTGTTCGTCCCATCCACCTAACTAAACATAACATTATTGTAGCGGTGGATCGAGTGAAGAAGGTATGAGTTCATCCGAACTCAGTAGCTTTGGTCTAGACAAAAGTAAATTTTCTTTTCTTCTCAAGGCCTAAATTTATTACAAAAATATGCTGGTGTATCCTATTTACTGATTTTTTATTATCAATATGGACTCTTCAATTTATTTCTAAGTTAATATGCATCAAATCATCTTTTATTAGAATAGTTCTTATATGAACAAATGACGCTTGCTCAAGTGGTTGAGTACCTCTCGCATTAGCCGGCATGCTGGAGGGAGAGTGGGAACACTATTGATCCTCCAGGGGGTGGAATTGGAACTTGAGGCTCAGTTAAATGAACTGACCATAATTTGACTGATTCCACCATTCTTATTTAGTTTCTTAGAGTGTGAGTGTAGGAAATATTGTATGTAAGAATTGTAAGACCAAATTGATTTTTTACTTTACAACAATAAAATACACGTTATGAGCAATCAATCATCGAAAATATCCAACAAAATCAGTTGTTTAGAAGGAAATATGATAACAGTTGCATTTTATTATTATTATGGGAAAACTGTTAAATGTAAATCAGAAGTATAGGATAAGTGTTTTCTTATCTGAGATCATTTCCTGCAATTAGATACTACTCTCTCCGTTTTAATTTTGTCTATCTGGTTTTTAACTTGATACAGGATTTCTAAAGTTTTTGAAGATTTTTGTATCTTGTTGTCTCAAATTGAAAATAGAGATATGTAAAATATACCATGGACCACTAATTGGTTCAATGACTTCAAAATTCCACACGGTATCGTTGTTTTGCTAAATCATATCTTTAATTATTGTTTCTTTTGGTTAATTTCTTAGTTGACTGAGTCAGGCAATAGTGTCTCTCATTGGAAATTTGTTGGAAGTTCTGCAGAAAATTCTCTCCATTTAAGTCAATGTTGGACAAAAGAATATACCATAATTGGTACTAGCAACCAAGACTTTAAAGAATTGGGTCTATCCATTTTAGCATTTAGAAACTACTGAATAGAAATTAAGTGATTTTCGTTGTTTTTTATGTGTATTAGTTCATAGATATTTTTAGCGGTACGTCTTGCGATTAATTTTCTTGCAAAACCTTTATAAATACATCTGTAATAATCTGGATAAGAATTCCAATAGCCTAAGTCTAATCTACATGATGCGTTTTAGCATTTAGGGTCATTCGACAGGAATTAAGCGATTTCTTATTTATTTTTTTTGTGTATGTTAGCAGAAGAATTTTTTGGTGATATAATGTTTGATCAATTTTTTTGCAAAATTTTTATAGAATCATCTGTAATTAATTGAGAAAGACTTTTAATAGCCTCAACCTGATCCATGGGGTTTTTTGGGCTACTCAACAAGAATTGGACAATTTGTCGTTTTTGTGTATGTTAGCTTATGAATATTTTTGGTGGTACAACAGTCCGTCAATTTTCCTGCAAAACCTTTACAAAATCATTCATAATGACCTAGGGAAGAATTTCAATAGCTTATTTTCGATTCATGGGGTGCATTTTAGCATTTAGGGGGGTCACTTTACAAGAATTAGTCAATTTTCTCTAAATTTTTTCTGTGTTTTAGCCCATGAGTTTTTTTGTGGTATGACTTTTCATCAACATTTTTGCAAAACCTTCTCAGAACCATCTCTAATGGCCTGAGCAAGAATTCCAATAGCCTCAACCTGATCCACTAGGCGTTTTTAGTATTTAGGGGTCACTCAATAGGAATTAGATGATTTTCTCCCTTTTGCATATGTACTAGTTTCTTGGCACGTGCTCTGCGCGTGTACCCCACTTCAATGAGTGCGAATTCTTTAAAATCAAATCATAGAAAGACTTTCAACAAGTAAATTTACAAACAGACAAATGAAAAATGAAAGAAATAGTGTATGTTAATCGGAGATGTTACATTATCAGAATTGGAGCATTAGGAAATATATGTATAACATGAAGCAAAAGTAAAGAAAGAAGCAGTTAGATGCTATTAGATTTTGAATAAATAAAAAATGAAAATATAATATGAACATACTACATTGGAATTAACCTATTTGCACCATCTTAGTTGGTACTCAGTATTTATAAGAGTAGAATATTAATGATAAATGTGAATTAATGAGAATATAAAAATGAGAAGGTGAAAAGTTGTCCAATTGAATGCAATTATAATAATTATAATAGAACACTAACAGTAAATTAACGATAATAGTAGTACGGAAACTGGGAAGGTGAAAAAGGTATTTACAACTATTGATATGTAATTATAAATATTCATTGAAATAAGAAAGAGGTTATTAATGCTCGAAGGTGAGGCATTTGTTAATTATGGATGGGTTTCCTTTTCTTCCTTTTTTTTTAAAAAGAAAAATGTTTCTAATTTTCCAATGAATTGATTGAATGAATTGTCAATTGGGTCTATATTTGAAATATAATATTCATTCAACTCTTCAAATTCTCATATATAAAACCAAATTCAAACTAATATTTAAATCTTTATTGTGATTTTAGGAGAATTAATTAGTAGTTAAGAGGTAAAATAAAATTATATCTTGTAAACTTGAGAAGACAAAAAGCTTAACATTGAATTTTTTTTTTATTTCATTTACGTTTTCCAATTTAACTTTATAGAAGACAAAAAGACTTGAGAAGACAAAACCTCAACATGGAAAAAAATTATTTCATTTAGTTTTTTCAATTTAATTTTGAAAGTGTATTGAGTTAAACACAGTAACTGACCATTTATTTTCTAAAGTCTTCCTTGTAATTAACATTTGCTTTTTAAAAATAGCAGATTTTAGAATTTTAAAAAGTTAAAAAAGTGACTTTTGAGATTTAATTTTTGACTTAACACCTTCCCACTTTTAGTATTTAATTAATAATATAATATAACATGACATGATTATAATTTAATAATTAATTAATTAAATTTAAAGATGACATAAGGAAAAATAAGCTATGGCATACGGGCAAAAAGGTAATATAACTTTGAGGTTAGGATCTTCCCACTTTTAATTATACTAGATTTTGAACACGTGTGTTGCACGTGTATACTATGTTAATTAATATAAGTACTTTTAAAATATAGACATGCAATGTGTAACATTGAATTTAAAGAGAAATATAAATATTATCATTGTTATCATTATAAGACAGATCATATGAAAATATTGTTATCAAATGAATTGCAAAAGTCATACTCTAACGACTTCAAATATGCTATTCTTATATTATATCAAGTATTAAACTTTATAAAGTTCCGTTTTATTAAAATTTAGTATAATACATAATTTAAATGTTGACATTATGATTGCTAAATATTTAATTCCTTAAAGTTTCTGCCTTTTTTCTAAAAAATAGTAGTCTCGACCTTTTTACAAATGTATACATATTTAGAAGTTGTTGTCAAGTGAGAGTAGTGTTTTTTAAAAAGTGGTAGAGATATTCAATCAACATATATGCCTTTCTTAGGATGCTTAGTACATCATGTTGGTGAAATTGTAGTAATATTACAAAATTATTATTTCAAATTACAATTGAAAAAATAAAATTCTTTAGGCTGAGGAGTGGATATCTCGCTCTCTTTAAGGAGATTCAAGCCCATTGCGGTAAAATAAAAATATTTTTCACCAGTCCAGCAGTATTCTCATTGACCTGTCCTCTCCAGGATACAACAACTTTTTCACACAAAGTGTGTAACTCAACAACTCTGGACAAGAGTTGAGTCTTAAGCTCTACATAATAAAACACCTCCGTTCAACTAATAAGACTCTCAAAATATTAAGCACTCTATTTTCTTTCTCACGTTTTTCTCTTGTTCTTCCTTCTTATATCAAATTGAGCAGAATGTGCTTTCATTATATAGAGGTGCCATCACCTCTTCAGCTGCTCCAAGGAGCAAAGCCAAAATCAGTGGAGAATTTAAAAAAATATCAAATGGAGTAGCATCATGATGTATTTTAAAAAAGTAATAATATAAAATATTGAAGGAGTACAACATTAGAGCATTAGGAATTTAATATTGAAAAAATGGTCCAACAATCCCCCACTCATTTTTTAACATTATAGAGAGTCTATCGGCTGAAGGAAGATTATTATGCATAATGAAGATGTTCTCTGCATTGAACCTCCACTTAGTGAAACAATAATTTTTACTCCAGAGTCGTAGTGATCTCAGACTTTAATTATGATTCTCGTTATAGCTTGTCAATGCTTTTTACCTAACTTGCTAATAAACCTGCTAAGTACTCCCACCGCATATGCAATATCAGGCCTAGTGCAATCAGTCAGACATCTCAATCTTCCGATTATACTAGCATATTCCTTTTGATTTATCACATCATTTTCACTTTGGACAGGAAACAAGTGAACACTTGAATCAAAAGGAGTCACAACATGCTTACAATCAAGAAAGTTATATTTTCTCAACATAATGTGACTGGTCAAGGAAAATTCCATCACATGTTTTAGTTATTTTTATTTCAAGAATAAAATTTGCCTCATCGAAATCTTTCATATCAAAATGGCTTCTAAGAATATTTTTTGTTTCATCAATAACATTCACATTAGGGCCAAAGATCAATAAATCATCAACATATAGGCAAATAATAACATGTGAATTATTCCATGACTTATGATATATGCATTTATCACATTCATTTGTTTTAAACTCATTTTCAATCATGCAGGAATCAAACTTTTCATGTCATTGCTTTGGTACTTGTTTCAAGCCATATAAGGATTTAGAAAGTTTACATACTTTGCTTTCTTGTCCTGCTTCAATAAAACCTTCGTGTTGTTCCATATAAATCTCTTCATTACGTCTCCATTTAAAAAAGTTATTTTTACATCTATTTGATGAATTTGTAAATAAAAAATTGCAGCTATAGCAATTAAAAGTCTAATGGATGTAATTCTTGTTACTGGAGAAAAAGTGTCAAAAAACTCTAGGCCTTCCAGTTGCTTAAAATCTTTTGCAACTAGTCTAACCTTATATTTATCAATAGACTCATCCGATTTTAGCTTTTTTCGTAAGACCCATTTGCAACTAATAGTTTTACAACCTGATGGTAAATCGACTAACTTTCAAGTTTTATTAGAAATTAGTGATTCAACTTCATTATTAACAACCTCTTTCCAAAAAATAGCATCATGTGAAGATAAAACTTCCTTTAAAGTGAGAGGGTCATCTCCAACATTAAAAACATAAAAATCAGGACCAAAATCTTTTTTTACTCTAGCTCTTTTACTTCTTCTTAACTCAAAATCATCAATTCTTTTATCTGTTAAAGTAGTAGAAAAACTAGGCAGTGACAAAATATTTTTTTCAATCGTTTGACTCCCACTATTTTTAGAATCAAAAGGAAATTTCTTTTCATGAAAAATAGCATAACTTGATTCTATCACAATATTATCTTCAAGGTTAAAAAATCTGTAGGCTGTACTGTTTGAAGCATAACCAATAAAAGCACAAGTAGTAACTTTCTTACCTAACTTTATAATTTTGTGATTCATTAGCCTCACAAAGGCTAGACAATCCAAACTCTTAGATATCCCAAATTTGACTTTCTCCTTTCCACAATTCAAAAGGTGTTAGTTTGGACTTTTTATGAGGCACACGATTTAATGTATAACAAGCAGTCAAAATAACTTCACCCCAAAAATTTAAAGGTGCACTTGACTCAATAAGCATGACATTAGTTAATTCAATCAAAATTCTATTTTTCCTTTCCGCTATACCATTAGATGCAAGAGAATAAGGAGGAGTAGTTTCATGAATTATTCTCAATGTTCTAAAAAAAGAATTAAACTCATTTGACTCATATTTACGGCCTCTATCACTTCTTATTCTTTTTATTTTTCTTCCAAATTGATTTTCAACCTCATTGAGATAGATTTTAAAATACTCAAAAATATCACTTTTATTTTTCATTTAGTAATATATGTAAACATAGAAAAATCATCAATAAAAGTGATAAAATATTTATTTTCTCCATGAGTTAAAATTCCTCCAAGTTCACAAATATTAGTGTGAATTAATTCTAATAAATCAATTTTTCTTTCAACTTGAAAATGAGGCATTTTAGTGATTTTGGCTTTGCTACAAGCCTCACACTTTTTAATATCCTTTTTAACCATAGAGATTAATCCTAAACTACTCATGATTCTCACATATCGATTATTTATATGACACAAACGAGCATGCCAAATATTAGTACAAGAAAGCGTATAAACAAAAGTAGAAACTTTATTCATTTCAACATTCAATTTGAACATCCCTTTACATGCATATCCCTTTCCCACAAAAATATCATTTTTTCAATATCTCATATTGATCAGAGCTAAGGCGGGTTACCAGAGAAGGGGGGACAACTCCTTTCTCCTTTGCCTTGCTCAATTGTTCTATTAAGAAGAAAACTAGACACCAAATTTTTTCTCATGGAAGGAGTAAAAAGTACATCTTTCAAAGTTAATACCCTTCCAGAGATAAAACATAATTCGACATCTCCTATTTCAAACACTTGTGTAGTGTGAGAATTACCAAACATGGTGGTTTTGGGTTTCTCAAAAGGAGTATAATTTTTAAACCAGTCTTTGTCATAACATACATGATGGTTTGCACTAGAATCAACCCACCATCCATCAACATTTTCAATCATAAATTTATCTATAATAACCGCCATAAAAGGTTCTTCGATAATGTTTGCCTAAGGTATAGGCCCATGTTTTCGGTATCTGCAAAATCGAGCAATATGCCCACTCTTGCCACAGACAAAACACAGTCTTGTATTTTAAAATTATTGATTTTGTTCTTGATTATTTTCACACTTATTTTTCTTGGGATGTCTACCATTCTTTTTATTAACATTTTCCTTCTTAGACTTCAAAAAGGTATTTTTGTTAGAATCGGGGATCAGTATTATTCGAAGTAACTAAATTTACCTTTGATGTGATGTTACTCTCTTCTAACTCCACAAGTTCATCTTGGCCCGTTTCTTCCGCCTCTTCCTTAATACAGATTTTCATTCTTAACGACTCCAAAGACGCTTCCTCGGTATCATACTTACTCTGCAAGATTTTTTTCAAATTTTCTTTGCACTAGAGTAAGTTCTATCATAATAATCATAAAAATTATCAGATAGACAATTAAGAAGATTATACCGACATTTATAGGAGTCATTATTATCTTATCATTTTTCTCTTGCTGAGAAATATATTCATCATTATTTATAGAGAGGATATCAAATTTATTCGGGTTCTTCTTAGTTAACACATATGAGACATTGAGAAGACTTAAGTAAAAAAGTACTTTACCTGTCCACCTCTTAAAATAATTATCGTTGAACCTGAATGGCTTGTTAAGATCTCCCATCTTGATATCCGCAATTTTTTTAATTGTAGCCATATTGAATCTCCTTAAATTTGTTGGTGAAATTGCAGTAATATTATAAAATTATTATTACAAATTACAATTGAAAAACTAAAATTCTTTAGGCCGAGGTGCAAATATCTCGCTTTCTTTAAGGAGATTCAAGCCCACTGCGGTAAAATAAAAATATTTTTCACCGATCCAGTAGTATTCTCATTGACCTGTCCCCTCCAGGATACAACAACCTTTTCACACAAAGTGTGTAACTATCACAATTCGGACCTAGGGCCTAGATGTGACACGACGTATAAAAATCCGAGAGTCCCCAAACAAGCCTCAAGATACCAAAACTCGCATCATCGGTTCGGAAGCATAGTCAACAATCAACACATAGTTCTAAGGGATAGGAAAATAGGACTCACGCTTTGGGCGTCACGGGGAAAGAATCAACATGAGTTCACATAACACTTAGCATAAAATTACTAAGGGGCTGGTACATAGTACTCACGTTATGGGGGAAATTCGGGTCTTAGGATCTTTCCATCAACATGAGAGCAAGTCACATATCGGTACTTAAAGATAGCCACATACATAACATAGACTTAATCGTAACACATAACATATAACGTGAAGAGGTTTACAAGGTGTCCAACAATACCTCTACATAGATGGGTTGGGGCCAAGACATACCCTGGGCTCACCCTCAAATACATAAGGAGAAGTAAGTGACATAGATAGATGGTGATGCGTCCTTAAAAGACATGACTCACCACTACAAGTAAATTTAGAATCCGAGCTAAAACGTCGAACGGTGGATGGTCAAAGTCCTCGGTCCCTACATGGTAAAATCATGTAGGCAAGAGTATGCATTAGTACGTTTGAATGTACTAAGTATGCGAGGTGTGATGTATGTAACTTACCAAAATCTACATATCAATGTTAAATGACAAGGCGCATAATATCGAAAGAGTTGAATATCAAAGAATGTAATATAACGAGATGCTATGAAAGTCATGATGCATGAAATGCAAATGATGCACTCATTTATATTGGGGATGTGACCTCAACCGTCATAAGTAAGACCAAGCGGCTATTACTTGGAATCCCGATGAAATCCCCTCATCGATAAAGAGGTGATCTACTTTCCAAGGGTAGACCATAATTCACCTTATGGGACAACTCCCTCTTCGTATGAAGTAACCTTCCTTATGGGACAACTCCCTCTTCAGATAAGATTTTCGCAAAATCACAAATCAAATCATTTCTTCTCCTTACGGGACAAGTCCCTCTTCGGATCGAAAACCTATGCTAGGCACATAGTTCAAGGAAAGGGAGAGGACCCTTGGGGATAGCCCTAATGCCTCCAATCTATCGGTACTAAATCGTCATCCCATAAGAATAAATATACGTGTATGTATGTGTGTGTATATATATATATATATATATATATATATATATATATATGCATACATATATATACATACATACATACATACATATATACATACTTTCAAACGACGTAAATCATTTTTGAAACCATTGCAATGCATTCTTAGGCTTAAGGAGAAAACATAATTTCATAGTCTTTATACTCATGCAGAGGAATAGCTCATTCATATGCAAATGGTACAAACACCCAAAATGCTCAAAGAGCCAAAATCAAAGACATATATGTGATCACAATATTGTCATAACCAACATTTTATCAAAATCATACCATAGAACATAATTGGGTTTAACCCATAACATAATTCCCATAATAACTCATGTACATGAATGCATATGCTATGAATAATAAGAGAATGGTATAAGTAATTAGGATTCAATCTAAAATCAACAATATAGTATGAAATTCAATCGAAAAAATAATTAAATCTATATTTAAATTCATAGTGTAATCACCCATGTATTTAGAAGTCTTAAAGGGGACATTCATACTTGAAATTCCATAAACTCCAAAGAAGATCATCATGTAATAGTTTAAATTACATTAAAATCATCAAATAAACACTACCCATGCATAATTAGAATTTTAGGATTCATAATCTTCAAAATCCCGAATTCAAAGTAACTAGAACTCCATGAGATTCCTAAAAATAATTTTGGGTCTCCTTGATTGAAAGGAAGTCAAGGATGAACCCACATATCTTAGACTTTAAGTTCCTTGAAATTGAGTTGAGAAGGAATGGAAGCTTGAAAGTGGGTCTTGGAATCTAAACTTGTTCTTGAGTTTTCTTGAAATTGGGATTGGGGTCTTGGTGAAGGTTCTTGAGAGAATTGAGAAGGTATTAGAGATGAGAGTAGTGAGTTTGATCCTTAGGAATATTGTTTAAGTCTTTTAGGAAGGTTAAGATAGCATAGGAAGTCAAAAAAAAGTCATTAGTATAATTAAAATTTATGAAAATGCCATTAGTGATCGAGTGGGAAATTTGGCAAAGTGGTGCCCCATGGAAGGTCCCACGGGTTGTGTGGCACTCCACGGGTCGTGTAGAGTTCCCGTGACAAGGTACTTGGTCTAAAAATTAAAGTTGAAAATCGATTGAAAAAAGACGTCTTGTCGCAACCACGGAGGCCTCCACTGTCCGTATGGACCCTTACGGCTCGTGTGGAGACTCGTGGCACCATACTTGGTGCTGGAAAAATATTGCCCACGCTCTATGCCAAGGGCTACGACCCGTGACACCTACCACGACCCGTGTGGGTGGTCGTGGTCCAGGCCTTGGCCTCAACCTTACCTCTATTCCTACCAAGCCACCCTTACACCTTCACGCCCCTCCTCACGACCAATGGTAAGCCTCACGACTCATGCCACCTTCCTCAGTGCCAAAAATGGCCTTTTCCAGCCCCAGCTTCCCCAAACGGCCCGTCAAAGGCCACACTAGCAGTCAAACAGTCCGTGTGACAACATTGCATGGAAGGGCCTCACGAAAACGATCATAACTCCTTCATCCGACCTAGGAATGAGGTGAAACCAAGTGCATTATGAAGCTAACTCAAAGAGATTTCATTTGACATGTCATGAGCCATCCAGTCCAAATATGCTAAGAGTTATTCTAGTTTAGAGTTGAGCCTTCTATCGGTACTTGTGTCGAACTTAGCCAACGGAAAATCCTTTGAACTTGGCTTGACGTAGGGGGCCCATGACGGCCTTAAACAACATAAATAAGCTTGAAAATCTAAGTCCTTATAGTAACTCAACAACTCTAGATAAGAGTTGAGTCTTAAGCTCTACACAATAAAACACCTCCCTTCAACTAATAAGACTCTCAAAATATTAAGCACTCTATTTTCTTTCTCACGTATTTCTCTTGTTCTTCCTTCTTATAACAAATTGAGAAGAATGTCCTCTCATTATATAGAGGCGTCATAGCCCCTTCAGCTACTCCAAGGAGCAAAGCCAAAATCAATGGAGAATTAAAAAAAATAATCAAATGGAGCAGCATCATGATGCATTTTAAAAAAGTAATAATATAAAATGTTGAAGAAGTGCAACATTAGAGCATTAGGAATTCAATATTGAAAAAATGGCCCAACAGATCATTATCAATATCATAATGTATAACTACAAAAAAAATAGTAATTAATCATTATAAAAAATAATCATTATTTAAATATTTGATTGATATATACAAATCATAATTACATGTATATGTACCTTTGTCTTCTTTATCTGATTCAAAATTATTACTTCTACCATCTGTAAATTTTAATAGAAGAAATATTTATTAAATTATATGCATATTGAAGAATTCCAGCCATTAGCCACCATTGTTGAACAAGATACCAGCCACCATTGTTGAACATTCCATGGCTGCTGTCAACTGTCAACAATGGCAGCTTGAAGAAAGTTCCAGCCAC
>JAABOM020058011.1:0-51229 GCA_011800125.2 Solanum clarkiae
GCGTTTGATTTTTCTTTTTATTTTTTGAAAAAAGATCTGGGAAAGGAAGGGATAACCCAAAATAAAAGAACAATAATTTGGAGTGGTTTTACTTAGAATAATACTTTTCATAAGAAAGGAAAAAGATTGTGGAGGATTTTTCCAAATAAGCAAAGATTTGACAAAGTTTGACATTTGAATATAGTTGTGGCTAAATAAAATTTCATCAAAATGCATCATATAAATAACTACTAAATTATTATGTAATAAATTTTATTAAATCACTAATTATATTTATTGTAAAAAAAGTAGATCAATGTTATTTACAATAAATTAATAACTTATATAACTTTCTCATTCAAACATTTATAAAATAACATAAAAGATAAATACCAAAAATGAGTAAAAAACAATAATGATAATAATTTTTGAAAATTATGAAAGCCAAAAATATATAATTTATCAGATAAAAACTAAATATAAACTTATGCATATGACAAAATATAAGTATTTTGTTTTTTTTAAAAAATATTTACTTAATCAAATAGCATAAAAAAGGGTTAAGGTAGGTTAAAATTGGGTGTCAACACAACATAGACTCCATACATGATATCCAACATGTCTCTAAGTAATGTAACATAGGTGGAGACTAACACATGTCCCTATATCGCCCTTAAAGTAAATAATACAAGAGGTAGTCTCATAGTGCCAAAAGCTAAAGCAATAAAAGAAGAGTAACATTTGACTTTAGCCACAAAAGTGAGGTGATGGATTAGCATCAATCCCTATATTATGATATAATATAGGCAAAGAAATATGTATTAGTATGTCTGAATGTACTAAGTACGTAGACAATACAAGCAATAACAAACATATAGTGCAAGGACCAAGTAAGGATCATGATGTGATATAAATTTAAAAGCATACATAAACATGTAAATTGTTAGAAGAATGGATGAAATCATATAAAGTATCATAAAGAATCATACATATGTGGGTGCTAACCATAACCGACAATAATACTATGCAAGCTATAACATAGAATTTTGGTGTTGCCCATTGTAATGAACCTTCAGGTTATTTTATTTACTCTTCGTTCTTTTCAGAATCTAAAGCTTTCTTTTAGTGGTCCTAAATCATTTATGACTTGCTGGCACTGATAGCTCAATTTCCTGGTGTTCATTTGAACTTTGTACCAATTTTTATATGTTGGAGCTCTTAGAGTTTAAACAGTTACCTCCGGTCAAAACTCTAGAAAAATGGCCTCAGAATAAAATTCTAACAGTTCCTCAGTTCTAGAATGGCCAAATTAGGCTAAAAGCTTGGTCGGTCTAATTTTTGAGGCCTTCGGTGTTAGTTTAGACTATTTAGCATTTTAGCTGTTGAAATTTGGCAAGAGTTGACTTCGGTCAACATTCTTGGAAATCTCACTCAAATGGGAAATCTGATAACATAGTTAGCTCCAAAACAGCAAGTTTGGTTTAGAATGACCTTGCATCCAGCATTCGAGGCGTTTGAACTCATTTCAAGCTCCTTGATGGATTTTGGTTAAAATGGCCTTTGGAGTGGGATCCACTTTTAGTTGTAATGACCTCGTACGAAAATTTTGATTGTGCCATTAAGTCTGAAATTTCAAATTCATCTCTTATGCTTAATTCACTTGTTATAACTATGTATATTGCTTATTATGATATTATGATTTTCTTGTTGCATTACATCCATATACTTAGTACATTCAAAGTACTAACACATATTTTTGCCTACATGATCTCATGATGTGGAGACCGATGCTCCTCCTTCTATATCTGGCTAGCTTTTGATTGTAGAAGACCAAGTCTTGGTTAGTCCTCTAGTTCGCGGACAATTGCCTACTTCCTTTTCAAGCTTGAGATGTACTAAAACTTATGGCTATTTTATTGTACTCCTTTGCTGATTCTATTCGAGGGTAAGCTCTAAACATCATCCCTGCTAAGTCTATTGCTAGATGGTATTGTTAGACATTATGATGAAGGTTATGGTTTTGTAATAATATTATGTTAGTTCTCCCTTATTGCCATTTTCCCTTAATTTCCATTTTATTTATGTTCATTATCTATAAAATGCTTGATGAATGCTAAAAAGGTTGAGTGAGGTTCCTTCAGATTCCTCATTCATCGTGTTATGACTAGGGCCTAGGCTCGGGTCATGACACCCAATCAATTATACATAAAACTGAACCAAACTAACCAATGCATACCCTTAAGAACATGTGCACCAAAACTTGAGCTACTAGAATTGCACCCTAAAACTATGAACCCAAATTATGGCTTGTAAAATGCTTTAAGGCTTGTGAATACCTCTAGTAGATTCTCTCAACACTTGGTCCAATTTTTCATTCCGTAGGACCGATGTGTGAAACCTTTTATATGGACCATATTTCCATCTATAGTCTTGTGACACCTTGTACATCCATGCTCTTATGTACCTATGTTTCAATCCCCGTTATTTTAGGTAGATAGTGTATTAGGGTCATAGGAGACCCCTAGTACTTGGACAAGTTCAAGACTTATCTCCGAGTTGAGTTTTGTGTGTTGGTTCATGCAAGGGTCAACTTTAAATGAGCATAAATTTTATCACACTTGGAACTATGTGGCCACAACATGTCAAATGAAAGACCTTTGAGTTAGCTTTCTAATGCAATTGGTTTCACCTCCTTTTGAGTTCGGACGAAGGATTTATGACCGTTCTCGTGAGATCCTCCCGTGTAGTGATGTCACACGGGCTCCTTGACAGGTAGTGAGGTGTTTGATGGGCCGTTTGGACAGCCTTGAACTGTCAAAAGGACATTTTTGGCCTAAGGAAGGTGACACGACCAGTGGCACAGGCCGTGTGGCTTGTCACAGACCGTGTGGATGGTCATATGGTGTGCTAAAGGGAGGCTTGATGGGCATGGGAGAAACTTTTAGTTAAGTGTGGTGCCACGGGCACCCTTGATGGGTGGCATGGGGTCTGACGGCTCGTGGCACCTGGCGTTGGGTGGAATGACAACATTTTATTGTCTAAGTGCGGTACAAAAGACCACTACACGGACCCTGAAGCACCACACAACCCATGAAGTGGTCCATCTAAGTGACGATGATGCTAACTTTCTCCCAAGTGTTCCAATTTCAAATTTTGAGGCTAAGCCTTGTCTCACGAGCACTCCACATGACCTGTTGAGTACCACACGAGAAGTTAAACCTCCAGTGAGGCAATACTTTGCCAATTTTTTCGTCTGTTCACTAATGACATTTTCGTAGATTCTAATTACTCTAATGACCTTTTTAGACTTCCAATGCTATCTTAACCTCACCAAAAGACCTAGACCCTATTCCAAAGGATCAAACCCATTCCTCTCATCTCAAATATACTCTCAAGAGCCTCCATTACCCTAATACAAATTCAAAGAAACTCAATCATGTTTTGGATTCCAAAACCCACTTCCAAGCTTCCATTCTTTCCCAATTTAATTTCAAGAAACTCAAAGTCTAAGATATGTGGGTTTCATTCATGGGTTTATTTTACCCATGAAGCGTAAACTTTATTTTTACATGAAATTCATATTTTTAAGTTGATTTACTTATGAATCTTACTTAATATGAATTTGACTATGACCTAAGTTAGAGTTTCATTAAAGTGTGATTGTTTAAGCACGTTTTGACCTATGAATGTATGATCTATTCTAAGATTTGATGAAAGGTTTCAATGTATTCTTTATGAGGGTATTACCATGTGTTGGTACGTGGTTTTACATTGATTTTTCTTGTATGATTTCACTCTTGAATTACATGATTTTATACTAGCACTACACACCCGCCAAGTGTTTGATAAAATGTCCAATTAAGGTTTCTTGACTTGTTGAAGGTCTAAAGTATGGTATATGAGTTGAATGACTTTATGATAATGAAAGTATGGCATTCATGTATTTATTTCATGGAAAGTGTCCATAGTGATGAAAGTTAACCAAATTGAGAGGTTGGTATCTCATTAACCAAAGTGAGGGGTTGATACCTCATGAATCAAAGTGAGGGGTTGGTACCTCATTAACCAAATTGAGGGGTTGGTATCTCATTAACGAAATTAGGGGTTGGTACTTCAATCACCTAGATGGGGGTGGTACATTCGATAACCAAGTGAGGGGTTGGTACCTCATTAAACAAATTGAGGGGTTGATATCTCATTACCCAAATTGAGGGGTTGGTACTTCAACCACCTAGATGGGGGTGGTACATTTGATAAACAAGTTAAGGGGTTGATACCTCAAGCAACTAGGATGGGAGGTGATAAACCCATTAGCCAAATGATGGTCTCTTCCTACACACGCAATATATTCTACATAAGTATGTTTTAGTTCAAGTATCATTCATACATGTCATATTGTTAGTATGTTATCCATTGCTTATGATTATACATTTTACCTATGATGCCTATCTCATGTTGCATCGCATCCTACATACTAGTACATTCAAATGTACTAACGGATACTCTATGCCTACATGATGTTACCATGTAAAAATTAGAGCTCCATTTGCTCACCATCCTCCTCCACGTGGCTAGTACAGATTCTCTCAAACTAGTTGGTGAGTCCTCCATTCCGAGGACAATGTCTATATTCTTATGTTATGTATTACGAATCTCTTTCTTTATTGTATACTTTGACTATGAGGGTGAGCCCGGTTGCTTGTCTTGGCCCTCGCAAAGTTCTGTGGTTAGAGATGTTGCTGGACATGTTATGTATAATGTTATGAGCTTTGACTCTCTCTTGACTCTTGATGTTCATGATATGAAAGATGTCATTTAGCCTCGGTTATCCCTATTTACTATCTCTTGTTGTTATTTTATTGCTTCTGCGATCAAGGATGTGTAATGATGTGCTAAGAGGCTTGCTTGAGGACCCTTCGGGTTCCCATGCGTCGTGTCACGTCTAGGCCCTAGGATTGGTTCATGACAAGTCTGTGGTTCATGATATTTTCTAGAAAAAATCCTCCAGTCCTGGGTCCATCTACAATAGCCCTTCTAAAACCTGTTTATCCATCCATAAGTCATAGTTGGACTCGTAGACCCTGCATTAGTGTACATTCTTGCATTTTCTTCTTATTTTAATTTTTCAGCTTATGGAATGTTACATAATTCAATGAAAATCTGTTACATAATTCAATGAAAATAAAATCTTAGAGTAATATCGCTAGACCAAAATACATAGTAAGTCTGACATGGTCTTTACTATATAAATGTGACATAGGACAAGTCCTAGCTCACCAACATTATTCAGATATAAGTTTGAACGGAAAAACAATAAGAACTCATAATTTGGGTTTTCCCTTAAAGAATGAGCACTCCCCAACATTGACAGCAGATTGGAGCAATACTAATCGGAGACTTAAGGGGAACGTCTATACCTATATTATGAAATAATATAGACAAAAGTATGTGGTCGGTACTATGAATGTACTGAATATAGAGAATGTGCAATAACATATATGTTAATATGATATGTCTAAAAACTGATAATGCAATGATTAAGTAAAATATATCATGAAGCTGATAACCGAAATTGAAATAACTGAGATAAGGTCAATATATAATTCTGAAAATCGTATCATAAACTAAGGGATCATAATCACAAAACATGCATAGTAAAAGCTACCTTTACTAACATATAACCATGTGAGCTATAACATGGAACATGGTGTATTGTCCAACCAAAAAGACCCAATATGTTTGTCAAGGCATAAAGACATATACAAGATGGATCCACTAGCTAAGCTAAGCCTATACTAACAGGTGACATAAGTGCAAGTCATACCTCAACATGGATGATGTACTAAAGAGACATGCATCAAAAATGGGAACCTTCTTATCTTATAGTGGCACGTAGTTTTGAGACCAAAAAGAATTGCTACTAAAGGTTTCATACCTCTACTAATGGATGAGCCTTCGTCATTAGGTCCTCTCGAGGCTACATAAGCTCTGAACAGGAACAATCATGCGTAACCATATTCATCATCATTGAAATGGTAAGAATCTAATAATATCGAATCGTGCTTAAAACTCATAATCATAGAACAACTCCTTAAATCATGATTTTACAATTTATACATGAAGGAACTTATCTAAGGTATCAAAATCATGAAGATATTTCATAATAAGAATACTTCAATCGAAAGCAAACCTAGATTTCACGGAAACATCATGATATTTGCTCAAAAACATCTTATATTCATACTTTCTTCACCTCATAGTTCATGCATGTCAACATAGTTGAATTCATAATCATAAAGCACTTGCACGACATGGGTCTATGAATTTCATATTTAAAATCATTAAGTCATACTTAAACCATGCATCATAAATTCAAATTAGAAGAATAAAATGTAATTGAATAGAACCCATAAGAACACATTTAAAACTCTTAATTGAAAAGCGATCAAAACATATGAAATGGAGTTTTAACTGGGATTCCATGGATTCAAGAGGATCCATAGCTGGAATTTTCACATACCTTAAGTAGAATCCATGCTTGAAATTTGGCATTTGAAGGTTTGACTTAAAGAACTCTAGAATTCACCTTGATCTTACCATGAGAGATGAATCCTATGGAAAAACTTCTAATTGGATCAGGAGTTGAGTAAAGGAGAGGTTACGCTAATAAGAATCAATTATGCCCATTTAAAATGACTTAGCATAGAAATTAAATGAGTGGAAAAAGATCAAACTGAACCTGAGAATTAATGGATAAAACCATCTTTATGGACCCCCTTTATAATTCGTACAACACTTTATGGATTGTACGAGGGTCTGTAGAACGTGAGGATCTAAATTTACAAGAGAGTGATTTTGTACGGTAGGCTTCACGGACCGTACAAGTTAATATTGGTTGTACAAGAATCTATTAAGAGTGAGATTCCTGAGTTCTTAGGTTAGTTTCATGGACCCTTTTATGGTCCATTTAAGCTTCAATGGGTTGTAGACTCACTTGTGTGCATGTTTTAAGCTTTTAAAGTTTTTGGCTCACCTTCATGGACCCCTTTACGGGTCATGGAATGCATAACGAGTTGTGGACAATGCTCTTGGAGTACTGCACTAGCAATCTTTTGCACTTTTCTCTTATTCCAATTTTTTAACTTTTAGGTTATTACACTTCTGGTACCTAAAGGTATATGATTATTTTCTCCCATGATAGAATGGATAAATTACATTAGTGTAAGGATACTTCAACTTTCAGTGTACAACGAATACAAATAATAGTCAAATCATACTTCAAACTTACTTTGCAAATGGAAATAGAATAGGAGTATTTCAGAATTTTTTTTACGAGAAAGCCAAACGAACAAACAATTATTTGTAGCCAGACTATTAGGTTCAAACAAAGAGATGCAACTCTTCATGATGGCTTTTCGAAGAACATAGTTGTTTACAAATACAAGTATGGTTGACAAAATAACAAAAAAATAAAACAAATAGAATGATAAGGGGAGTTTCTTGGATGGTAAGCACCCTTTACTTCAAAGTCGAAGGATGTGAGTTTGAATCATCAAGAGAACAAAAAGAGTGAGAGTTTCTAGGAAGAGATAAAACTAAACAAATAAATGAGAGGTTATATTAGAAATGATCATAAGATATCAATAAAATCATAATATTAAATAAATAATTTGAGTCTTTCAAATGTATCAATCAATTCGATAATTTGACCAAATCCAACTCAAAATCTGAGAGGCGATAACCCTTCTCCCTCATAGGACAAAGCCCCTTCATTAAAAAGGAACTCTTCATTTCCCTCAAATGTACTCTTTCATGTCATTTTCACAATACATCTAAACCCAGTACTGTAACCATATCAATATCTCTTCGTTGCATAATGCAACTAGGCAAATTTATCTGACCTATGATATAGTAATGAAGCTGCAACTTTGTTATTTGTCCATTTACATACACAAATTGCTCCATAATACCTGAGATGAAGAACAAAATATGTTTGCATAGCCTCTAATGTTAGCAGATCACTCTTTAGCCTCTAAGGTTTAAACTCAATATCAGAGAAGAAAGAATTATCATTCCTTTTATGAACAATTGGCATGTTACAATAAATACATTCTTACATAAGATGAAATCCCTATTCAGATATCTATCACACACACTTCTTCCCAGCTTTTTGCACAGGGCTTATCATACTCATGGACTACACGATAACGTTCAAAACAATTTGAGTTTGCTGGTGTTTGCTTCTTGATTCTGTCATTGATCAAGAAAGCCAAAGAAGATGTTGTACAACCATACTCACTCTAGTATTATAAGGCATGGATGATGAAAATTGACATTTTGATGAAGAATTTATTAAAACTAAAGATGGAAATTTCATCCATGATTAGTGGTATCCAGGCCGTAATCCAAACATCACACTACGCTTGCTCAAACTACCTTCGGATAATCTTCTCATTTTCTACCATAGCCTCTTGGTCTTTCCTTTTCTGATTAGGAAACTTGGAAAAATTGTCGTCTCGTCACTTTGACGGACCGCTTCATGGACCGTGTGATGTTACACAGATTGTGTACTGGTCTGTCCCACCTCACTTAGACAATAATATGTTGCAAGACACCATACGTCCAAGTGCCACGGGACATTCCACTCAACACAGCCTGTTAACAATGCCCGTGGCACCACCCTTAGCCACATTTTCCCCAATTTTCAACAAGCTCCCTTTGGCACACCTTGTGGCCGTCCCCACGGTTAGTGGTGATCCATATGGCCTGTATCACTAGTCATGCCACCTTCCATAGTGACAAAATGGCCTTTTCCAACCCTAGCTTCCCCAAACGGCCTATCAAAGGCCACACTGGCTGTCAGATAGTCCGTGTGATAACACTGCACGGGAGGACCTCATATAAAACAATCATAACTCCTTCATCTGACCTCGGAATAAGGTGAAACCAAGTGCGTTGCAAAGATAACTCAAAGGGATTTCACTTGACATGCCATAGTCACACAGTGACAAATGTTCTAAGAGTTTTTCTAGTTTAAAGTAGGTTCTTTTATGAAACAACACACAAAACTCAACTTGGAGGTAAGTCTTGAACTCGTTTAGGTACTAGGGATCTCCCATGAATCCAGTACACCCCAAACCTAACAAAATGAGGCTTGAAATATGGATATAAAAGATAATAAAGTTATGAGGTGTCACAAGATTGATAGAGGTTCAAGTGAGAGGGCAGCGGGTTGATATTTCAAAGGAGACAATCCACCGTGTACTTTTTAGTCCCGAGTACCAGGCCTCGATATCTACTACTGAGTTTGACTTTAGGTTGGAGCAGTCTAGAACAAAATTGATTACAAAGGATCTGGTAGAGAGGACCGAGCTATTGAGATAGGTGGCCGGTCAAATTGCAGAGCACGGTCCAGAGCTTTCTTGGGTCACCACCCACGCGGAGCCTATTGTGAAGGCTTTATCTTCTTTCCTTGCCAGATTTTGGTAGGAGGTTGTTAGATCTCGCATTTGACCTACATTGACACTAGAGTGCGCGGTATTGGTTGCTAGTATCTTGGCTGGTTGCGATATTGATTGGGCCCAACTAATGGTGGAGTAAATCCATGAGTCAGCACTCAAGAGGGTTAACTCCATCCTATTCCCAGGTTTGGTCTACAAACTGTATTTACATTCATGGCTGGAGATACTTCATCAACTGGACAAGTTAGTTGAGGCTCAGCGACCTTGGAGGCTAGCCTAACAAAGGCCCATGAGAACTCGGTGGCAACCCGGCGAGCAACACCACCACCATCGGTGTTCGTTCTGTAGCCACCACTTGAGGGTTCGAAACTGCCACCACTACTACTGCTATTGCTACTACTGAGGAGACACCCTAGTGGCTTGAGGCACTCGATATTGAAAGGGGTCCAACTATAGCTGCTCCTGCACCAGAGGCTACAATGTTACAAACTTATACTCCAAGCATAGTTTATGTGTCCGCTGTCTCTATTTATGACATGAGAAAGCAATTATCATGTACTAAGGCCTAGCTGTCTCAGTTTATTCAGTAATTTAGGTCATGGTTCTGGCAAACTATTGCGAACTCAGAGGAGCGATGCCGAATGTTCACCATTTCTACTATTCAGGAGTATATTTCTGGAGTGGACGCCTATATCGATGCCTTTAAGGCTCAGGTTGAGAAGAGCCTAGTCGATGTCCGACCTTCAGATTTTTTAGTCGTGCATGAGGAGATTACCAAGCTTAGGATTGACATGATAGCTTCACCCATGACGCCCGTGATATTACCAAAGTCTACTCATATGGAGCCGCTATTTGATTTATTTGCCTCGAAAACTCCCTTGCACAGATGAGGAACCTGTTTAGAGAAATATATGTGCAGACTACCCTAAGTATAATGAGGATGATGAGGATGAGGAGGACAAGCTTGGCCTGGCCTTGAGGACATCGAGGCTAGAGGAGGAGATGAAGCTAGCCTAGGGTCATGATAGGGCGAGGGCTATTGGCCCCTCCGGACAGAGTTCGGCTGATGAGCAAATTACCTCACAGATGGGAGATGAACAGATGCATCCCGAGACTAGCGTTTAGGCACCAAGGTAACTTTTTCCCTCTACTATCCTATTTTTTCTTGATTTGGTGCATTGAGGACAATACACAGTATTTTCGATGGGGTGTGGGTAGTTATCGGCTTTTGTGAAGTCTGAGTAGCTTATAGTCCATAACTATCCCAAATTTTGATCCCGAGGTTTTCTTGCCTGTGTTTTTCTCCTTGTGGATATTTAATTGTTGAACCAACATATTTAGGATGTTTAGATATTATGTGCAGCATATAGTACTAATACTTATGACATATAGCATGTTTTTATGTTTTGTTTTGAAAATTGGTACCCTTAAAAAAATTTTGATTAGTAATTAAATGACAACCATGCATGTTTGTGTGATTGGCAATGGTTGTTCTGATGGTAATTTTAGACATAAAACATGATCTGTGAGTTTCTTGTTGATAATGTATTGCAATGCCAAGTGAGTGTGAGCTTATCTTATTAGATTCATGCATTTTTGTGCTAATTCAGAATTTGCCTTTTTACTCTAAGTTAGATTGTAAGTTAAATAGATTAGGAAGGGATCCTTGGCATTTGTTCTTTAAATTAGTCCACTTTAGCCTAAAATAACCAACCAAATGATTTATCCCTTATTCCAAATATTTCAGCCTTACATGAGCCGATGCTTTTGAAAACACCTAATTAGCCTAATCTTTCCTAATGAAAAACCTTGAGATTGGCCCTGGTCTATCCTTAAGCATTGTGACCCTTTATTGAGGCAAAGAGCCTGAGTTGACGGTGGCTAAAACTACCCCAAAAGTGCAAAAAAATGTGCCCCGAAATGCCCAGAATTTTAAATTCTATATATCTCAAAATTCGTGCGTGATGTCAAAAATCCAACTTCATATTCTTATTCTGGGGGTCAAAATTGAGGGGGGGGGGAGGTCTAACCCCGATTTTAGAGTAGTCGAATCAAAATTTCAAATTTCTAAAATTTCAGTTTCCAATGTTTGTCCACGATGGTACCACGATGCGCCTCCATCGCGGACATGTATCGATTCAAAATCCGTGACAAGTTCGCGACGCAAACCTTTGTAGTTTCTGCCTAGTTTATTTTCTGTGCAGTCCAAGACTTTTGCGTCTTGGGCCTAAGTGTTCCCAAATGTATGTTTACCTATACTTAGCCTTATTTCATCCTTATATCTTCCTAAACCTTCCCCAATACGCACTCAAACACAGCCATATTCTCACTCCCAAATTAAAGTATCAAATGCTCATCCTAAGCTAAGGTTTTCCTTCAAGGTTCTTCTTCAATCTTCAAGTCTCCATCTCAAATCTTCACCAAGTTCATTTCAAAGCTAATGTGTGTGAGTTTCTTTCATGGGTTTCCTTTCACCCATGATACCCAAATCTCCTTTTACTCTAATTGAATGAATTAAAGCTTATTTACAAATGGGTCTTGCAATTATGAAATTCACTGCACATTATGTTAAAGCTATGTAAAGTTTTGACTGTTTTGCAATGTTTTTGGCTATAAATAATGTATCTATTGTAAGATTTGATGAGGGGTTTTGATGTATATTTCTGGAGAGTGTTGCAAGGTATTGAGTGATGATTTTACAATGGATTTTCTTGCATGATTTCATCTCTATATTACATAGTTTTATACTAGCACTACACACTCACCAAGTGTTTGATAAAATGCATGGCTAGGGTTTCTTGAGAAATTGAAGGTCAAATGATGTGTTATGAGTTGAATGGTGTTATGATGATTATATGATGACTTCATCATGATGATAGGGATATCTATATGAGTTGTTTCATGGGAAAGTATCTATGGGATTGCATGTAGATTGTTGGGTTCTAATGGTTGTTGTGTTCTTGGGAAAATGAGGAGTTCTTTCTTAATGATTGAAATGTAATGGTTGGATGAGCTAGTTCTATGATCCCTACCGAAAAGGCCATGCTGTAAGGTAGAGTGGTTAATTATTCCTATAGAAAAGTCCATGTCATAAGGAAGAGTAATTAACAATTCCTACCGAAAAGATCATATCGCAAGGTATAGATCCCCGAATAAAAAAGCCATACTGTAAGGTAGAATAGCTAATAGTTCCTAGCGAAAAGATCATATTGTAAGTTATGGACACCCTATCGAAAAGGCCATGCCGTAAGGTAGAATAGCTAATTGTGCCTACTGAAAAGATTATACCATAAGGTATGGACATCCCACGAAAAGGGCCACGCCGTAAGGTAGAAAGACTAAAGGTTTCCACCAAAAAGATCATATCACAAGGTATGCACATTCTATTGAAAAGTCCATGCCGCAAGATAGAAATGAATCAAGTTTCCTACCTAAAAGATGATATTGTAATGTAGGGGACATCTTATACTACCTTCCAAAAAAACTATATCCTATGGTAGGGGTATTGATAACACTCTCCAAAAAGGTTATACCTTAAGGTGAGTGGGGGTCATTTGGCCAATTTTATGAATGTTCTTACAAAAGGGTTTGAGTATACTTTCTATATTGAGTTCACATTCCTTGTTCATGATTTACAAGTATGTTTTACCTTAAACATTGAGCATGTATTCCTTATTGACATTATAGCTATCCTTTGCTTATGATTATGCATTTCAATTATGTTGACCTTGCTAGCGTTGCATCCCACATACTTAGTATATTTAAATGTACTAACGCATACTCTATGCCTACACGATATCACTATGTAGGAACCGAAGCCCCACTTGAGCATTCTCCTCCACATGGCTAGTATGACTTCTCAAGCTTGTTGGTGAGTCCTTTATTCCGGGGATGCTACTTATGATCTCTTGCTACGTATTAAGACTTTCTCTCTTTTGATTATGTTTTGACTATAAGGGTGAGTCCGATTGTTTTGCCTTAGCCCTGGCTCTTATCTTTATGTATTAGATGTATTGTTGGACATATGGTGTATCTATGTTATGTGCCTTGACTCTATTGACTCTTGTTGCTTATGATATGAAAGAGGTTCCCATAGTCCCAATTTCTCTTCTTAATGCTTATCTTTTATTGTTATTTTAATGGCTTCCGCGACCAAGGATGTGTAATGATATGCTATGAGGCTTGTTAGGGGTTCCTTCGAGTTCCGCAGTCACATCTAGGCACTAGGCTTGGGTCCTGACAAAGTTGGTATCAGAGCACTAGGTTGTTAGATCCTCGGAGTCCAACACACCGCATTAATTGGAGTCTTATTCATGATTATATTGTGCACCACAACTATGTCTAGAAGACTATGAGATGTTTTAGGAAATTTCCCCTGTTCATGGTCAACATTATGCTAGAAGTAAGGTTATTCCCCCTATTGATTGTTCCTTGCTATGCTAGATCATGCCTAACACAAGAGGAAGAAGAGCCCGCGCTCCAGACGAGCAACTCGCTAATGGGGAGCTTCGAGATGCTTTCACCTTGCTTGCACATGTTGTGGCAAACCAAGCCAATCAAGGGTCCAAGCCCCTTATGCTCCTGCACCGGCCTCTCGGGTGAGAGACTTCATGAGGATGAACCCACCAGAGTTCTATGGGTTAAAGGTGGATGCAGACCCAAAAGAGTTTATTGATGAGATCTATAAGGTATTGGCCATATTGGCTATTAGATTGGAATAGAAGGAGGAGTTGGCAACTTACCAACTCAAAGGGGTAGCGCGAATATGGTACAGTGAATGGAAGGAGGAGAAAGGAATCCACAATATGGTGTTTTGGGAAGCCAAAATGATAGAATTCATGAATTTGAGACAAGGATCAATTAGTGTGAGGGAGTATGCTCTCAATTTCAAAAAACTCTCTAAGTATGCTCCTCACTTGGTTGCCAACCCAAGGACTAGAATGAACAAGTTCGTAATGGGCGTCTCCGACTTGGTGAGTGAAGAATGTCGGTCCGCTATATTAATCAAAGACATGGATTTGTCCCGCTTGATGACTTATTCTATGTAAATAGAGGGGGAGAAGTTGAGGAAAAGGAGGAGTAGTGAGGCTAAGAGGGCCCGATTGGATTGTGGCTCCCAAGGTCTAGAGTCCGATGATGCTCCAAGCAAAAAGGTTGTTAGGGGTTGGGTGCCAAACCCAAGGCCCCAAGGATATGATAGGGTGACTCATCCAAGATTCCAAAAATATGGAAGGAAACATGGTGGTACATGTTAGAGGAACACGAGTTCATGCTTTGTGTGTCGTGAAATAGGCCACAAAATCTCGAATTGCCCATATGCTCAAAACAAGCGTAAAGCTGGAGATGTTGATCAAGGGGGTGCCCTAAAAGGTAATTGGTTCTATGCTCTTCAAAGAAGGCAATGAGAGGATGTGGTGCTCGATGATGCTACCGGTAAGTTAGATATTTTTCTTGATTTTATTGTGCATGCTTTGATATTTCAGGATTCATTATTCCTTTTCTTTATTCCTTATTGCTAGTAAGATTTGGTTATGTAAGACTATTGATGCTAGAAGGGCTTGTAAGGTTTGCTCCACATTCTTGTTACATAAAGTCTTGTTTTGTGATCTTGGATGAATTTGGTTTTATGGATTGGAGGTCTTGAGGTGGTGCGGCTACATGTAATCATGCTCCCAATGAGCGTAGGACCAGTATGGTTGTGATAGGATGGTTGAGGATGGTCAATATATTTGGTCAACTATAATGGGTTAGTCACTTCTCTAAGCTTCATCATTGTTTCGGGTTTTGTCTCTAAGTGACATTGAGGGTAGGAGCTATTCCTAGTGTTTTTCTTTCTTTTTCGGACTAGGGGTGAGCATTTGAGTATTTTTGGAGTTGTTTGGTTGACTTATGCAATAGTAATGTTTATGGGTATCACGAATAGGGTCTTAAAACCCTACCTTGATATGTTTTGTGGTGGTCTCTAGTGGTGGTCCATTGATTTATTTAGAACTTGTGAATTATTTGGGGGTAGTGTAGCAAGTCTTGGATGATATGAGTATTAATGCTAATTATTATAGGTGAGAATGGAAGATAACAAGAAGGTGGTTAGAATTATCTAAGGATTATGATATGAGTGTGCATTATTTTTTTCCCGGTAAGGCTAGTGTTGTGGTTGATGCTCTAAGTAGCCTAGCATGTAATTGATGATGGTGGCAAAGAGGTGATTTGAGGGGTCCATTGTTTGGCTAGACTGAGGGATTAGGTTGGAGGAAGTTGAGCATGGTGGTGTAGTATTCTTGATGGTTCTAAATCTTCTTGGGTTGGAGTGGTCTAGGTTAAGAAAGGCTTTGATTCCATTTTGTTAGGGTTGGATGTGTTGGGTGAAGAGATGGTAGAGTGGAGGTTGTCTCCCAAGAGAGAGATGATAGTTTATAGTACCAAAGTGGATTGGGTGGGTTTAAGGTTGATAATTGAGATTGGGATTGTGAGTCCTTGTAGAATGTAAAGTGAGGTTGGTAAGATTGTTTAAGGATTGGGAATGACCTGTGAATGGGATATGGCTATTCGATTTCCATGTGACTATGACAAGATGGTGCGTGCTGATCCAAGTGCTATGGTGGCTTTCAAGGATTGGGGGGTGTGATGGAGTTCATTGAAAGAATTTTCAAGTGAAAGGTGTCTCTCGAGAAGCCGGAGGGGGCATGGTGAAATGACATCCATATCTCTTTCATTCCAATTTGAGCTTATGACGATATGTCCAGTCCTTTCATGATTCCAAGCCTTATGTTTCAGCCCCTATGTCATTCATATGCATTCATATTTAAGATGGCAAGTTTATGATGATTTTACACTTATGTTGAGATTTTGAAAATGGTGTTTAGATGTACTGTTGCATTTTTGTTAGGGCTGATTTGTTTATGATCACTCTGGTCATGTACGTCTCTTTTACATTTGGGAACGGATGTTTCCAAGGGGGAGATATTGAAACGACCCCCAAAAGTACCCAAAAATGTGCCTCTTAATGTGCAAAATTTTAAATTCCATATATCTCAAAATTTGTGTGATATCAAAATTTCGACTTCATATTCTTGTTTAGGGGGCCAAAGTAAGGGAAAAGGGTCTAATGTTGATTTTAGAGCAATCGAATCATAATTACAAATTTCTAAAATTTCAATTTTTAGTGTTTGCGTGCCATGGTACCACGACGCATCGCCATCACGAACATGTGTTGTTTTAGTCTCCGAGACAGGTCCGCGACGTGGACCTATGTAGTTTCTGCGCAATTATTTTTCTGTGAGATCCAAGACTTTTGGGTCTTGGGCCTAAGTGTTCCCAAATGTGTTTTTACCTATACTTGGCCTTATTTCACCCTTATATCATCCTAAACATTCCCCAATACTCACTCAAACACTTAGCCATATTCTCACTCCCAAGCCCTCCAAGCTTCAAGTCTGCATCTCCAATCTTCACCAAGTCCATCTCCAAGATAAGGTATGTGCCTTTCTTTCATAGGTTCCTTTCACCCGTGACATCTAAGTCTCCTTTTACTCAAATTGCATGATTTAAAGTTTATTTACAAATGGGTCTTGCATATTATGAAATTCACTGCATACTATGTTAAAGCTATGTAAAGTTGTCACTGTTTTGCTATGTTTTGGGCTACAAATCTATTTTAAGATTTAATGAGGGGTTTTGATGTGTGTTGATTGAGGGTGTTGCAAGGTATTGATTGATGGTTTTATGATGAATTTTCTTGCATGATTTCATCTCTATGGCTTTATACTAGCACTATACACCCGCCAAGTGTTTGATAAAATGTCCGGCTAGGGTTTCTTGAGAAATTGAAGGTTCAATGAATGTCTTATGAGTTCAATTATGTTATGATGATTATATGATGATGATAGGGATGACTATATGAGTTGTTTCATGGGAAGGAACCTATGGGATTGCATGTAGATTGTTGGGTTCTTGTGTTTGCTGTGCTCTTGGGAAAATGAGGAGTTCTTTCTTGATGATTGAAATATAATGGTTGGATGAGCTAGTTCTACGATCCTTACCAAAAAGACCATACCATAAGGTAGAGTGGTTAATCATTACTACTGAAAAGGCCATGCCGTAAGGTAGAGTGACTAATGATTCCTACCAAAAAGATCGTATCGTAAGGTATGGACCCCCTACTGGAAAGGCCATGACGTAAGGTAGAATAACTAATAGTTCCTACCGAAAAGATCATATCGTAAGGTATGGACACCCTACCGAAAAGGTCATGCCATAAGGTAAAATAGCTACTTGTGCCTACTGAAAATATTATATCATAAGAATGGACATCCCACCAAAAAGGTCATGCCGTAAGGTAGAAAGACTAATGGTTCCCGCTGAAAATATTATATCGTAAGGTGTGGACATTCTATTGAAAAAGCCATGCCACAAGATAGAATGAATCACGTTTCCTACCCAAAATATGATATAGTAAAGTAGGGGACGTCTTATACTACCTACAAAAAAGACTATGTCGTATGCTAGGGGTATTAATAACACTCTCCAAAAAGGTTATACCATAAGGTGAGTGGGGTTCATTTGGCCCATTTCATGAAGGTTGGTACAAAGGGGTTTGAGCATGTTTTCTATATTGAGTTCACATTCCTTATTCATGATTTACAAGAATGTTTTACCTTAAGCATTGAGCATGCATCTCATGTTGACATTATACCTATCTTTTGCTTATGATTATGCATTTTGATTATGTTGCCTATCCCTTGCTAGCATTGCATCCCAGATACTTAGTACATTCAAATATACTAACGCATACTCTATGTGTACATGATATCACCATGTAGGAACTGAAGCCCCTCTTGAGCATCCTCCTCCATGTTGCTAGTACGACTTCGCTCAAGCTTGTTGGTGAGTCCTCCATTCCCGGGATGCTACTTATGATCTCGTTCTATGTGTTAAGACTTTCTCTTTTTTTATTATGTTTTAACTATGATGGTGAGCCGAGTTGCTTTGTCTTGACCCCTGCTATTATCTTTATGTAGTAGGGGTGTTGTTGGACATATGGTGTATCTATGTTATGAATCTTGACTCTATTGACCTTTGTTGCTTATGATATGAAAGAGGTTCCCTTAGTCCTAATTTTCCCTTGTTTACGCTTATCCTTTATTTTCATTTTAATGGCTTCTGCGACTAAGGATGTGTAATGATATGCTATGAGGCTTGTTTGGGGTTCCTTAAGATTCTCCATTTGCCGGTCACATCTACGCCCTAGGCTTGGGTTGTGATAGTGGCTACAAAAAGTGACCTAGTTTGGGGAATAAAATTGTGTACTTTGATATAGGCTAAAAGCCTAAGTAGAGGGTGGTCGGTGTAGGGGTAAAATCACAAAAATAGGGTTATGAGTTTGGAATGAGGAGAGAAAGAAAAAAAAATCATGTATCGGTGTAAGAAAAAGAAAAAGATGTCCTACACTAAATTTAAAAGAAAAATGAAGTGTAAAAATGTGGCAAAAGATGAAAAATGAGAAAAAAATGCCTGGAAAAGCTTTGATGTGAAAAAAGGGAGAATAAGGTGAAAATATGAGTGTTGATAAGGTGAAAGTGCTGAAAATCGTAGTTCAAGGATGACTTTTGTCACTATTTTTCCACAATACCATACCAAATCCACCTGAACCTACGTCACAAGCCTAGAAAGTGGATCCATAGCAGTAAAGGACCAGATGTCGCAAGTGAAGTCTATAAGATGACAATACAAGTCGTAAATCAATCTCTAACTCGTAAAGTGGATCCATAGCAGTAAAGGCCAAGATCTCAAGAGCTGAAGACAAGACCCCGATTATGACTCGTAAACCGAACTACGAGTTGTAAATGCTTGTTGTATAAAGTTTCCAACCATTTTTTCTAAATTTTTAGAACTTGTTTGTAAATATTATTATTAAAGAGTAAATTTAGGTCATTATTGAGAGAACACAGTAGACAGGACTTCATTAGAGTACTTCTTAGGGTTTTATACTGGGAGACAAAATATTGGAGAGGAGAATAGACTTGTGGATTCATTGTATCTTTCAATCTTGTGATTCTCAATACAAATTGGGTTTGCTTGTTCTTCAATCCATTTGGGTAAGTGATTAAAAATGTCTTCTCAATTCATATTTTCTTTATCTACCCATAGTATGAGTAGCTAAACCCACAACTTGGAGTTATGGGAACCATGAAGATCTGACAAAATAAACCCGTATAATTTGCAATTCTTGTAATGGGTATCTACATGTATTCGTCAATTCTCTTCATTTTGCATGTTTTCTAGTGGTGGCCCACGTTAGATCTTGCATAGTGTTACCTTCTCGATCCAGGTGGTGATGAATAGGAAAACAAATTGTTTTATAGGATTCGATGATGTGTTCTTGTCTAATCAACCGAACTAGACTAAGGGGAGGTTGATTGGGACTATGGGTATTGATTAGTATTGCACGCTATGGAGATGGGCCAAGTCACATAGTGAAATCTCCTTTCACCATTGACCAAAGGGCTTGGTCAACTTAAATTACCATCATACATGCTATACTCTAGTTGAGAATTGGGTTATACGGGGATATTGAGTTGGTGAATTATGGGAAACACAATTCCCAAGTTGATCTCCACTATTGATTATCTCTTGTCTTAGTTTAGTTTTATTTCTTATCAGTCATTGCAACCCCTCCCCCTCCCCCCTGGGGGAATTTAGTTGGTTAGTACTTGAATTATTTATTAGTGAATCGATTTGGAAAGTTTCTGTACTCTCTGTAGTTTCCACCCTAACCTTTGTTAGGTTTTAGAATTGTCAACGACCACTTTATCCTCCAAAAGAGAGGTGTAACTTTGACGTGATCAACCCTCAACTTAGGCTTTTGGCCCAAGTTGAGGTTCAGAATGTCCTTGGAGAGACCAGAGCCAAAGTAGTATTCTGCAAATAGACAAGGAAGGTGAGTAGAATGATTTCAAAGAAAAAGGTCTAGTTAGGCTCAACTTTTGGTTTTAGGGGAACAATTTACTTTTGGTTGGCAGGCTTTTAGGCTAAGTGAATTCACAACAAAAATGGACAAAGATCACCTCCTAATCCAATAATTTGATCGTCTTATTGGGACTAACCATAGCCAGAAATAAAGTACAACAGGGAGTAGAAGACCTAGGATACCCTAGGAGTCAGTCGTACCATCGGGGTTAGACTCTCCGGTAGGATCCCTATCATCAAAAGATGCACCAGGTATTAAAGTTCTCCCAAAAACTCCTATCATCGCTGCCTCCAGTGTGAGCCACTTCCTTTATTCTTGTTCGATGACTGGTTGACACTAGAGTCAATAGTTAGACCTGTAGACCTGAAGTCATAGCCTTGCATAGTTTCTTCTCCTCTGCTAATTTTGGACCAGATGGAGGGCAACTCTTCTGATTGTGCCTCTTGCTCTTATCCTTTTGCTTGGTCTCACTAGTAGTTGGCATAAGTTTGGCAGTAGGGGCAGGTGGAAGGCTCCAAAACTCATCTAAAGCTGGTGCCACCGGCGGGGCATTAAAAAGGGTCATCAATGATTCAGGAGGTGGGACTGGCGAAATGCGATTACGCTGCGTAGCAACTAGGTAATTTGATTCTTCATGTCATTCACAGTATGCATAATATTTTTCATCTCTTTCATAGTCATACTACCAAACATATTGTGGAAGTACCCTTCAAAAGTGTTAACGTGGGTCTGCAGGATGGGAATTCGGTCCAGAAGCTCAGTTCGAAGTCACTCCTCTACTTGGTGTACATGAGATTGGACCACATGAGGCATCCTCTCAACTACTTGATAAACAATAGGCCTGTGTCTATCATTGGTACAACACCAACCTAGAGAAACACTCATACAGGACATATGCATATCCTTGCTGCATTAGAGGTGTGCAAACTATCCTCAAGCTGCTCAGAAGCCTCACCTAATAATGGGGCAGTGGTGAACCCCTCCAACGGGAAGGGCTACTGCGGGGCAGTATGGGAAAACATCGTTAGACCTCCTAGCCTACGTGTTCTCATATGCATAAGAGGGTTGTTGACATCTTTAACGAGTGGGATGTTTGACCACACCTTTAGGGGCTATTGATCATGCCTAATTTACACCTCTCTTTTGGAGGATAAAGGGTCATTGTCAAATAAACAACCTAACTAAGGTTTGGGTCTAATCCCACAGAGAATATAGAGACTTTCCAAATTGATTCACTAATAAGCAATTAAAGTATTAACTAACTCAATTCCCCAAGGGCGTGGGGGATTCACAATGATTTATAAGAAATTAAACTAACTAAAACAAGAGACAATCAATAATAGGGAGCAATTTGGGAATTATGTTCCGCATGATTCACCAACTCAATATCCACGGATAACCCAATCCTCGACTAGAATATAGCATGTAGGACAGTAATTAAGGTTCACCAAGCCCTTTAGTGAAAGGTGAGATGCGAATTTCACTATGTGACTTGGCCCATCTCCATAGTTTGCAGTAGTAACCATTACCCATAGTCCCAGTCAACCTCCCCTTGGTGTAGTTCGGTTGATTAGATGAGAACATATTATCGAATCCTATTAACCAATCTCTTTTCTTATTCATTACCACCAGGATCGGAAGGTAATACTAGGCAAGTTCTAATGTTGGCCACCACTAGAAAACATGCAAAACAAAGAGAATTGATTAATACATGTACATACCCATTCCAAGAATTACAAATTATCCGGGTTTATTTGGTTAGATCTTCATGGTCCCCACAACCCCAAGTTGTGGGTTTAGCTGCTCATGCTATAGGTAGATGAAGAAACTATGGATTGAGAAAAAATAATTAATCACTTACCCAAGTAGATTGAAGAACAAGCAAACCCAAAATGTATTGAGGATCACAAGATTGAAAGATCCAATGAATCCACAAGTGCATTCTCCTCTCTAATGTTTTGTTTTCAAGTATAAAGCCCTAAAAAGTAGTCTAATGACGTCCTCTCTACTATATTCTATTAATAATGACCTACAAATTTCTATTTATAGTATTTACAAAATAGTCATAAAAAATTAGAAAAACCAGTTGGCATTTTTATACGACAGGCCTTTATGACTCGTAACTGGTTTTTCGAGTGGTAATTGGGATCTCGTGTTCAACATCTTGAATCTTGGACTTCACTTCTATGAATCAACTTTACGAATCATAGATAGATGTATGAATCATATTTTACTCTCATAGACTTTACGGGCAACATCTGGTCCTTCTATGGAAATCTTTATGAAACCCCTCAATAAGACTCGTAGAGTGGTCTACGACTCGTATAGAGGTCTCGCATGGCTGAACTTCAGACTTTCATCTTGCACTGAAAATCTTCAAGAAACTACCTCTGTGACGTGTAGAAGGTCTTGTAAACCCTCAAAAACCAGAAAAGTATGCCATTTTCCCTAAAATCATCTCGACCTTCTTTCCTACAAACTACACACTAAAAACACATAAAAACCATAAATATCACATTGAGAACACACAAAATCCTAACTTTTTTATGCATCAAATATGTTGTATTTTTATAGCACATCAACACCCTCAACTTAAAATTATTGCTTATCATCAAGCGACAACTTAATGTATATAGATAACATAGCAACACACAGACCTAAACCCAAATGGCATACATCACATACAATTCAAATTCAGGTACCCACACTCACTTTTCAAAACAAGATCAGATAGCTATTTAGCAAACCAAAACAAATAAGTGTATTTGATAACACAACTATAACAAGTAAGGGAATATCAATAGTCCAAAATCACAAAAAAAAACAAATGCTAACAATGCAATGCAAGTGCCCTCACAGAAACAAGTCCCATTTTTTACACTCAATGATGATTCCAAATTTGTCTTTGGGACTGTGCAAACGCACTCACTGTGACAAAAGATGTTTATGCAGATATACTCATGACTCAGATTTTCAACAAACTGGACAAGGATCACTTTAGGACTTTCTAGGCTTGTAACATAGGCTCAGCGGGCTTTGGTATGATATTTTGGGAAAATAGTGACTAAAAGCAATCCTTGAACAATGTTTTTCATCAGTTTCACCATATCAACTCTCATATTTTCACCTTCTTCTCCCTTTTGCCACATTCAAGCTTTTTCGAGTGTTTTCTTCTCATTTTTCAGCTTTTGCCTAATTTGTACACTTTATTTTGTTTTTAATTTTAGTGTAAGACATCTTTTTCTTTTTCTTACACCTGGTACATGATTTTCTTCTTTTTTTTCTCCTCATTCCCAACTCACCACCTTATTTTTGTGAGTTTACCCTACACAGCTGACCCTCAACTTAGGCCTTTAGCCTATATTGAAGTACTTAATATCAATTCCCCCAAACCAAGGACACTTTTTATAGCCACTCTCAACTTAGGCTTTTTGCCTCAATCAATGTTCCGATTCTCAAGGATAGATCAGGGCCAAGCTCAAGGTTTTTCACTAGACAAGGTTAGGATCATTAGGTGTTTATGAAAGAATTGGTTCATGTAAGGCTCAAATATTTGGAACAAGGGATAAAACATAATTTGGCTGGTTATTTTAGGCTAAAGTAGACTAATTAAAGAACAAAGGCCTAAGATCCGTTCCTAAACTATTTAATCTACAATCTAACTTAGAGTAACAGGAAAAGTTTCGAATTAGCACAAAATACATGAATCTGGGAAAATAAGCTAACACTCACATGACATTGCAATACATTATCAACAAGAAACTTACAGATCACGCTTCGTATCTCAATTACCCTCACTTACTAGAACATCTATTTCCAAACACCCAAACATGCATGGTTTCCATTTAACTACTAATAAAAAAAAATTGGTGGGTACCAATTTTTAAAACAAAACATAAAAACATGCTATATTTCATCACATATTATATAAACATCCTAAATGTGACAATTCAACAAAAACTAAATATCCATGAGTAAAAAGAACACAGGCAAGAAAACCCCGGGATCAAAGTTTTGGGTAGTTATGGACCATAAGCTACTCAGACTTCACCAAGGCCCATAACTACCACACCCCATCAAAAATATTGTGCATTGTCCTCAATGCACCAAATAAAGAGAAAATAGAATAAGCAGGGGTATAAAAACATACCTCGGTGACTAAGTGCCTATCTCGAGCTGCATCTGGTCATCTCTCATCTTTGGGGTAGTATGCTCCATAGCTGAACTCTATCTGGAGGGGCCAATACCCCTCCCCCTATCATGCTCCTAGGCAAGTCTCATCTCTTCCTCTAGCGTCGATGTCCTTAAGGCCAGCCAGAGCTCATCCTCCTCCACCTAATAATCCTTATCATCCTTAGGGTATTTTGCACATGCAATCCTTTGAATAGGGTCCTCATATGTGCAAGGATGCTTCCCAAGGGATGTTTATGGAGGTTGCGTGGAGGCGAATAGATCAAATAGCATCTCCGTAAGTGTAGACAGTGGTAATGTGTCGGGAGCCGCAAGTGAAGCTGTCATGTCAGCCCTAATCTTTGCAATCTCCTCATGAAAGGTTCACAAATCTTAAGACAAGCTTCAGCTAACCTTTTCTAAACCCAGTCCTCGAAGGTATCAATACAGGCATCCACCATAGAAACACACTCCTAAACTGTAGATATGGTGAATGCCCGGCATCACTTCTCTAAGTCTGCAACAGTCTGCCGAACCCAAGTCCTGAGCTCTAAGCTAAGGCAACTAGGCCTCAGTATGTGATAATCGCTATGCCATAGCCTGAATCGAAACCGCGGACACATAAAAGATGCCTGATGTAGAAGTTTGTGAAGTATTGTCCTTTGGTGCAGGAGCAGCTATAATGGCACCCCTCTCAATATCAGCTGCCTCAGGTTATTGGGGTCTCTCTTTAATGGTAGCAGCAATAGTAGTAGTGGTGGTAGTCGTCGAACCTCAGGTGGTGGCTTCGTGGTGAACATCGGTGGTGGTGGTAGTGCTCGCAGGGTTGCCACCAGGTTCACTTCGGCCTTTATTAGGCTAGCCTCTAAGGAATGCTGGGCCTTAACTAATTGGTCCTGCTGATGAAATATCTCCATTCGCAAATGTAAACAGACTTTTTAGACAAAATCATGAATGGGATGGAGGTGTCCCTCTTAGGTGCTGACTTATGGATTGCTCCGCTGTGAATCAGTTCCAATCAATGTCGTAACCAGCCAAGATGCTGGAAACCAATAAGCCTTATCTAGTATTAAAGTATTATCTGCCAAAGTAGGCCAGATACGTGATCTAACAATTGCCCACCAAAATTTAGTGGGGAAAGAAAGTGAAGCCTCATAGGCTCCGTGTGGGTGGTGACCCAAGCAGGCTCGGGACCCTGCTCTGCAATGTGATCGGCCACCCATCTCAATAGCTCAGTCCTCTATACAAGATCCTTTGTAATCAATGTTGTTCTGTCCTACCACATTCTATAGTCAAACTCAGTTATCAATCTCGAGGCCTGGTACTTCGGACCAAAAAGTACTCGATGGATCATCTCCTCTGAAATATCGACCTGCCTCCCTCTTACTCTAAACTTTATCAATCTGGGTTGTGAGATAGTCCTCCTCTCCATAGGAAGATCTTGCTTAATAATGGCCAAGATAAGCTATCGGGCTAACCTTCATAGTCAATAGAACATAAGAAAGTTTATAATAGTAACTTAGACCGAGGTCTCCAAAATAGAGGACTTACCAACAAGCTTGGAATAGCACAATCTAGCCACATGTAGGAGGAGGATGATCAACTTAGGCACCGGTCCCTACATGGTGATATCATGCAGGCAAAAGTATAAATAGTACATTTGAATGTACTAAGTATGTGGGATGCAATGCAACAAGAGATGAACATCATAATCCAAAATGCATAATGATAGAAATAGACATAATGTAGCTATATGACATGTATGATCAGTGTACAAGTAAAATATGCATGAGTAAATCATGCTCATATAGAATATCATATGTAAAGAGGAGACCAAGCTAGGTTGCCAAGGTATAAATCCCTCTGGGTTGGTGACGATAGCCCCCATCACCCTAGTGTGTGTTGTACAAACCCCTCATCAAGGTTAATGATGATCGCACCCATCACCCTAGTGATTGAGATATCAAACCCTCAACTAGGTTGGTGAGGATCGCACCCATCACCCTGGTGGTTGAGTTTTTCAACCCCTCAACTAGGTTAGTGATGATCGCACCTATTACTCTAGTGGTTGAGTCTTTCAACCCCTCAACTAGGTTGGTGATGATCACACCCAACACCCTTGTGGTTGAGTCTTTGACCCCTCAACTTGGCCCCTAAATTGGGAATGGTGTACCACAACACTTTATATAGTATTCATCATGTACATAAGTTCATTTCATCGTCATATAGTCAATCATATCATATCTCATGCTTTAGACCTTCACTTCCTCAAGAAACCATAATCGGCCATTTTGCCAAACACCTTGGGGATGTGTAATGGGGGTACAAGAGCATGCAATTTAGAGAGGAAATCATGCAGGATAATCAGTGGTAAAATCTTTAATCAACACCTTGCAACACCCCAAGACACTTATATGAAAACCAAACATCAAATCCAATATTAGATCATAGATTTGAAGCTTTAAACATGCTAAAACAAACATACTTTCATGAAATGTAGACGAACTAGGAAAAGACAGTGCAGGAAATATACCTCTCTGCGTTGCGGAGAGGTCACAGACCCTCACTGGAAATAGCACCAAGTGCAAATTTCATAATTCGATTCCTTTTCTTTGAATTCAAGTTTAGACCCTTGTCTCCCTAATTTGGACCCCCTAAATAAGAACATGAAGTCAGATTTTTGAAATTAGAAAAGGATTTTTAGATATATGGAAAACAAGATACTGGGCACTTCTGAGGCACGTTTTTGGGCACTTTTTGGGGTCATTTCATCACTGGAAATCTTTATGAAACTGCCTCTATGACTCATAGAAGGCTGTACGACTTGTAGAGGGTCACATAAATCATCAAAAACCAGAAAAGTGTACAATTTTTCCCAAAATCATGCCAACCTGCTTTCCTGCAAACTAAACACCAAAAATACATAAAAACTATAAATATTGCATTGAGAACAGGCAAAATCATAAGTTTCAAGCATCAAATGTACTGTATCTGGACAACACATCAGCTATCTTCCTGTCCAGAAAATAAGTGGTAGGGACACGGGTCTGTTTGCATAGGGCTCAAACCAAGCATGAGAAAGGGATGCCAGCTCTGCCATTCAATGCCTGATCCCATATCTCTATAGCAATGATCCAACCCACGTTCAATCTATATTTGGCCATCTAGCACACTACCAATGTGGACTGCGAAGGTCGAAGTGTGTTGTCATTACCTGTAGGATGAAGCCTGGCACGCACCATCGACCACCAAAACATCGAAGAAAAATTTAGAGAGGCCTTAGCAATTGGGATCTTGGGGTCTGTGACCCAAGCCACTTCATCCCCTTGTAGGGCAATCCGCTCTGGGATCCATGTCAATATAGCATCCTGGGAAGTTGGATCTGACATTTTCCCCTTATTAGTGACCTTTAGGTATCTGTCAATGTATAAGCCATATAATGGGCCCCAGTAGTTTGGGCCAAAGATGAATTTGTTGATGGTGGTCTCAGAAATATCCACTTGTACACTGCGAGTAATATGATCATGTTGGGCCAATCGAAAGGTTAGCTGCTTCTTCAACTTTTTTGAATGTCCACCATGTATTGAGTTCAATAGATTGACAGCATAGCTTGAATAAAAATCTTCAATGATTGCAGACCCATAATATCTGGGTTGTTGAGCCATCTAGCCAAATTCATATGAGTCAAACGTTTCGTTGATATCACAAACCCTATCTAGTTGATCTATTCGTGACCCAAATCTCAGGTATGACAACCTGCCACTGGAACCCCCCCGGAGCCCTTGGATAACCCCTGACTGAAAATCTCTTTAGCAACTGGGACTGTCCATCAGGCTCATAGAAATACTATATGCCACCTCAAGGTTTCAATATCTGATGTCTGGGAGACCGCATTGTGGATGGTCTCATCATCATTATCGTGGAGGTCAATCTCTTCATGTGAGCATCATAGTGTACTAGCCAACCTCAGGGGCTTGTGCCTATTCATCTTGCTTCGAAGAAGCTTCCTCCTTCTCAACTCCCTCATTAGAAATGCTCTCCTCAAACTAGGGGGCTATGGTCTGGCTCGTTGCACGAGCCCTTGTGGTGCGAGGAAGTGAGGGGAGACGTTGCTAGTGAATCAGACCTCAGACCCTCTTGTGGAGTCATTGCCTAAGTTACTCCCATTTTGTTGGTTAGAAGATACTGTTGGAGAATCATGGAGGCGTGACTCATTCTCCTCCCTAGGTTGGGTTGACTTTCGACGTGGGCCAATAATTCTGCTAGCATCATCAATGGTTAAAAATAGTTAGAAAACATTGGAACAAGAAAATTAATGCACTAATGGGTACCTCAGACTTCCCTTGTGCTAGAAAAGTGTCAATAAGCCTTAAGAGTGGCATCACCGGGTTTATCATAGGGAAATTGCACTTAAGTCGAGTGGTAAAAATTAACTACAAGCAAACCAGATGAAAAATTACAAATATGAAACATTAGGCACCTAGACGGGACCCCAAAATGGACTGTGACAAGGTACACGGATTGTGACGTGTGCCATCTTAGGAGACTTGGGTGTGACAGAAAGGGCTCGTCACGATGGATGGCCTGTATGGATAGTGAAAATCCACACTGATCATGTCGGGCTCCACGATGATGGACTTCGCCTTTGCACACTTAGGGCTCATGTGAGGCACCCTATGTGACTCGTTACATGGCGCACAGACCAATGGATTTTGTGATGAGCCTCCTCATTGGACTCTCATTTGGAACCCACAGATCAGACATATTTAGACAATGTTCAGGCACCCGGCGCCACCTCATGCATCCCAAAACATGAATCACACCAGCTCACCAAGAGAAACAATAAAAAAGCCATTAAAATCACTAAATACCATGAACAAATAATGCAAGAACCCAAAAATGGTTATTTCTACCCCCTTATGCAAGACCTAACACAAATTTTCATGTAATGTGACACTCTAAACAAAGAAAGAATAAATTTCAAATAAGAATTAAAACATGCACACTAAAAACTACACTAGAAGATAAAGAATGTGAGTGCTTACTTAAATAAGAACAATTGGAGGTGATGACATTCTTGAAAAAAAGGGACTCTAACCAAGATATATGATACGGATTGTGAGATTGACTCACTAATCGTGACAAAGAGGATAGTGTTTTGTGGGTATGAGAGAGGAGGGCAGGAGGAATGAGAGATAGTGAAAAATATGAGAGTGAGGTGTGGTGGAGACAAAGTAAGGGTTTTTAAGTTCCCTTGGTCAATCGTGTTGATCGACCCTCTCTCTCTCCACGAATAGCCTCACGGCTCGTGCCATGTGGCATGGTCAATTTGGACAGTCCATCCCGTCAACCTTGTGAATTATTTTTAAAATTCTTACCAGGGCACACACAACCACTCCACATGGATGGCCTCACGGGTTACTAAAACGACCCCAAAAAGTTTCCGAAAATATGCCTCAAAATGCCCAGAATTTTAAATTCTATATATCTCAAAACCCGTGCATGATATCGAGAATCCAAATTCATATTTTTGTTGAGGGGGTGAAAATTAGAGGAAAAAGGGTTTAATCCCTATTTAAGAGCAAATGATTAGCAATATAAAATTTCATAAATTTTCTAATACAGAATCGATCCACGAAAGTGCCACGATGCACAGCTATCACAGACATGTGTTAATTTGACCTTCGCAATAGGTCCATATCCCAGACAAGATGCAGACCTGTGTATTTTATTGCCAGTGATTTCAATCTCGTTCCAAGTCTTTTGGGTCTTGGGCCTAATTGTTCCCAAATGTGTTTTTATTTATACTTAGTAATATTTCACCCTCATATCATCCTAAATATTTTCCAATACTGACTAAAATACTTAGCAATATTTTCACACCCAAATTCAAGTCCCAATACCTCATTCTAAGTTAAGGTTTTCCTTTAAGATTCTTTTTCAAGCTTCAAGTCTCCATCTCCATTCTTCACCAAGTTCATCTCCAAGCTAAGGTATGTGGGTTTCTTTCATGGATTCCTTTCACCAATGATACGCAAGCCTTCTTTTATTCAAATTGCATTATTTAAAGTTGATTTACAAATGGGTCTTACTTATTAAAATTCACTGCACACTATGTTAAAGCGATGTGAAATTGTGACTATTTTGCTATGTTTTGAGCTATAAATCTTTGATCTATTATAAGATTTGAGGAGAGTTTTGATGTATATTGCTTCAAGGTGTTTCAAGGTGTTGATTGATGGATTTAGAATGGATTTTCTTGCATTGTTTCATCTTTAAATTGCATGATCTTATACTACAATTTTACATCCGCTAAGTGTTTGATAAAATGTTCGGTTATGGTTTCTTGAGGAATCGAAGGTCCAAAGCATGATCTATGGTATGATTGACTATACGATGATGAAATGAGCTTATGTATATGATAAATTTTATATAAAGTGTTACATTAGACCATGCCCAATCTGGGGGGACTAAGAACCCGGATAACCTAGATGGGGGTTTGTACTCATCAACCTAGTGAAGGGTTTGTACTTCTCCACCTAGTAATGGGGCGTCATCACAACTAGCCTAAATGGTTATTTGTACTCATCAACCTAGTGAAGGGTCTGTACTTCTCCATCAGAGTGATAAAGCAGCATCATCTCCAACCTAGTGAAGGGTTTGTACCTCACCACCTAAGTGATGGGGCGGCATCATCACTAACCTACCAAGGGGTTTGTACTTTGAAAATCTAGCTTGGTCTCTTCTACACATATGATATCCTATATGAGCATGAGATACTTAAGCATGTTTTACTTATGCATTGGTCATACATCTCATATTTTTATATTATGTCTATATGCATTTTTGCCATGATGCCAAATTTTTGTTGCACTACATCTAACATACTTAGTACATTCAAATGTACTAACACACACTCTTGCTTACATGATATCACCATGTAGGAATCAGTGCCCAAGTTGATTATGCTCCTCCACGTGACTAGTTCGATACTACTCAAGCTAGTTAGTGAGTCCTCCACTTCATGGACCTTAGTTTATTTTGCTCTTATTATGTATTGACACATCTTTCTATATTTTTTATTTGACTATGAGGGTGAGCCCAGTTGCTTTGTCTTAGCCATCGCGCTTATTTATGTATAAGATATGTTTTTTGGACATGTTATGTACCTATACTAAGGGCCTTGACTCTATTGTTCTTGATGTCTATGATATGAAAGTTCTTTCCCTTAGCCCTGATTGTCTCACTTTATTATCTGTTGATGCTTGTTTTATTGCTTCCGCGACTAAGGATGTGTAATAATATTCTAAGAGGCTTGCTTGGGGGTCCCTTCAAGTTCCCCTTACGCTGTGTCATGCCTAGGAAATATGCTTGGGTCATGACAAACTTAGTATCGGAGTACTAGGTTGATAGATCCTCAGAGTCCAACACACCGCATCGATTAGAGTCCTATTCACGGTTGTGATGCAGGCCATGACTATGAATATGAGTCTATAAGACATTTTATGAAATATTTTCCTTCTTTATGATTCTAAGTTGTGCTAAGTTTTTCTCCCCGAACGATTGTTCTTTTCTATTCTAGATCATGCCAAACACCAGAGGATGAAGCACCGAAACTCCCGAGGAGCAATCTTCCAATGATGAGCTTTAGGATGCTCTCACTATGCTTGCCAAGTCGTGGTCAACCAAGTAAATCAAGGGGCCAAATCCCCTCATGCTACTACCCTGGGATCTAGGGTAAGGGACTTTATGAGGATGAATCATCTAGTGTTGTATGGGTCAAAGGTGGATAAAGATTCACATGAGTTCATTGATAAGGTCGATAAGATCTTGAATATCATAGGTGTTGGGTTAAATAAAAAGGCGGAGTTGGTGGCGTACCAACTCAAAGTGGTAGCTAAAATATGGTATGATCAATAGAAGGGTGAGAAGGGGATTGGTATTGTGGTGGTTTAGGAGGACTTCAAATTGGCTTTCCTTAGCCGATATTCCTGCTAGAGCTTATGGAAGCTAAGTTGGTGGAGTTTATGAACTTAAAACAAGGTCTTATGAGTGGGAGGATGTATACCCTCAAGTTTAATCAACTTTCAAAGTATGCTCCTCATTTGCTAGCCGATACTAGATCTTCAATGAACAAGTTTGTGATGAGGGTCTCTAACTTAGTAAGTGAAGAATGTCGGTCTGCCATGCTACTTAGTGTCATGGACTTGTCTCAGTTGATGATCTATGCCAAGCAAATGAAGAAGGATAAATTGAGAAAGAGGAGAGGTTTTGAAGCTATGAGGGCCCGTCTTGGTGGTAAGTTCCAAAAGGGTGGTCGTTTCTATCAAGGCCAAGGGTATCATCATCCTACTAATAGGGGGATTGCCAATGAATTCCCTAGGCCTCAAGGTGTTGGTGTTCTGACTCCCGTTGATGTTTGTCTTACAAGTGTGAAGAGTCAAGAGGCCCGTGTTTGAAGGATTCTAGTGCATGCTTTGATTGTGGGGAGCTTTTTCACAAAATGGTGGATTGTCCAAGAAATCGTGGCAAGGGCCGGGGTACAAATATGATTCCACTAGGTAGAGCTGGTCCTTAAAGTGGTTCCTTAAGGCCCAATCGATTTTATGCTCTACATGAGAGGCAAGGGGTTGTGAGGTTCCCGATATTGTTACATGTATGTTGAAAATCTTTGACTTTGATGTATATGGTTTGATTGATCAGGGTGCCACTCTTTCTTTTGTTACCCCATTTGTTGCTACAAAGTTCCATTTTGACTCCGAGTTGTTGCATGAGTCATATGAAGTGTCTACTCCAATTGGTGCCTCTATTATTGCTAGAAACGTTAATAAAAGTTTTCCTATTTGCATTTAGCATAAGTTAATACCTCGTGATCTTATTGAATTAGACATGGTAGATTTTGATGTCATTCTTGGGATGGATTGGTTGCATGCCTACTATGCTTCTATTGATTGTAAAACCCGTAGGGTCAAGTTTCAATTCCCTAGTGAACTCATCGTTGAGTGGGAAAGTCAAGATGTGGTGGTCAAGGGTAAATTCATTTCTTACATTAAAGCCCGTAAGTTGATCTCTAAGTGGTGTCTTTACATCTTGTGAGGGTTAGAGATGTAGAGTCTAAAGTTCCTTCCATAGAGTCGATTTCGGTTGTAAATGAGTTTCTTGATATTTTCCTAAACGACCTTCCCGGTGTTCCTCCCGAAAGGGAAATAGATTTTAGTATAGACCTCCTCTACGATACTCAACCCATCTCCATTCCCCCTTACCATATGGCCTCAACGGAGTTGAAGGAGTTAAAGGAACAATTGAAAGATTTGTTGGAAAAGGGATTTATTAGGCTTAGTCAATCACCTTGGTGTCCCCCGGTGTTGTTTGTGAAAAAGAAGGATAGGTTTCTTAGAATGTGCATTGACTACCAACTACTTAATAGGGTCACCATTAAGTATAGGTATCCTCTTTCAAGGATTGATAACTTGTTTGAACAAATGTAAGGGGATAACTTTTTCACAAAAATTGATCTTCGGTCCAGGTATCATCAAGTGAGTGCGAGTGAGTGCGACATTCCTAAGATGGCCTTTCGGACTAGATATGGGCATTATGAGTTTTTTGTTATGTCATTTGGGTTAACCAATGCACTGATCATCTTCATGGACCTAATGAATACGATCTTCAAACCTTACCTTGATTCCTTTGTTGTGGTCTTCATTGATGATATTTTGATCTATTCACATAGTAGGGAGGAGCATATAGGGCATATGAGGGTTGTGTTGTAAAGCTTGAGGGAGGAGAAATTGTATGCCAAATATGACAAGTGTGAATTTTTGTTGAAGGAGGTTGCATTCTTAGGTCATGTGGTGTCGACGGATGGTGTAAAAATGGATCCTTAGAAAACCGATGTGTTTACAAATTGGCCTAGACCATTGACCTCGTTGGATATTAGGAGCTTCTTGGGCTTAGTGGGTTATTATAGAAGGTCTGTGAATGGGTTCTCCTCCATTGCTTCCCTATGACAAAATTGACTCAAAAGAAGGTTAAGTTTGTATGGATCAATGAGTGTGGGAGGAGCTTCCAAACATTGAAAGACAAGCTTGTGTTCACCCCTATATTTCACTACCGGATAGGCTTGAGGGATTTTTGGTGTATTGTGATGCTTTTCGGGTTGGTTTGGGTTCTATGTTGGTGCTAAATGGTAAGGTTGTTATAGCTTATGCTTCTAGACAACTCAAGGTACATGAAAGGAACTGCCTCACGCATGATCTAGAGTTAGCCGCCATTGTGTTTGCAATGAAGATTTGGTGTCACTACTTGTATGGGTTGCATGTGGATCCTTTCACTGATCATAAGAGCCTCCGATACGTTTTCACCAAAAAGGATTTCAACTTGAGGTAAAGGAGATGGTTAGAACTTCTTAAAGACTATGATATGAGTGTACACTATTTTGCAGGCAAGGAAAATATGGTGGCAGATGCCTTGAGTAGGGTGTCTATGGGTAGCCTAGCCCGCATTGATGGTGGTGATGAGGAGATGGCCAGAGAGGTGCATTAATTGTCTAGATTGGGGGTTAGGTTGGAAGAGGTTGGTGATGATGGTGTTAATGCTGATGGATCTAAGTCTTCATTGGTTGATGAGGTGATAGCAAAAGAAGATCTTGACCCCTCCTTGCTTGAATCGAAGGCCTTGGTGAAAGGGCACAAAGTAGAGGTTTTCTCTCAAGTGGGAGATTGGGTCCCTTAGGTATCAAGGTAGGTTGTGTGTGCCTTGTGTTGATGGTTACAGGGAAAAGATCCTTAATGAGGCCCATAATTCTTCTTATTCTATCCATCCCGGTTCCACCAAAATGTATAGAGACTTGAGCTATGTGTATTAATGGGGACGCATGAAGAGGACATTGCCAAATTCCTTTCCAGTTGCCATAGTTGTCAACAAGTCAAGGCCGAACATCAAGGGTCTGGTGGCCTAACCCAAGACATAGAGATTCCCACTTTGAAGTGGTAGGTGACTATTATGTATTTTGTGGTTGGGTTGCGTATGATTAGGAAGGGATTTGATTCCATTTTGGTTGTGATTGATAGGATGATGAAATCGGCTCACTTTCTATCGATTAAGACTACATATGGGGCTGAGGATTACATCCATGAGTTAGTGTTATTACATGGGGTTCCTTTGTCCACCATATCATATCATGGTGCACAATTCAGTTTACACTTTTGGAGGTCTTTTCAAAGGGGTCTTGGTACAAAAGTTCACCTTCGTATGACCTTTCACCCCTAAAACATGGCCAAGCCGAAAGAACCATTCAAACAATTGAGGATATGCTTAGGGCTTGTGTCTTGGAGCTTAAGCGTAGTTGGGATGACCATCTTCCCTAGATTGAGTTTGCATACAACAATTGCTATCAACTCTAGCATCGGTATGGCTCTTTTTGAGGCTCTATATGGGAGACGTTGTAGATAACCAGTTGATTGGTTTGAGGTCGGTGAAGTGGCTTTATTGGGACCAGATCTGGTTATGGAGGCTCTTTAGAAGATTAGGATGATACGGGAGAGATTGAAGATAGCCCAAAGTCATCAAAAATCCTATGCTGATATGAGAAGAAGAGACCTTGAATTCAAAGTGGGTGATTGGGTTTATTTGAAAGTTTCTCCAACGAAAGGTATGGTCTGTTTTAGTAAAAAAGGGAAGTTGAGTCCAAGATATGTTGGACCTTATGAGGTGAAAAAGAGGGCAAGTTAGCTTATTAGTCGAAGTTGCCTAGTGAAATCAATTTGGTTCATCCCGTGTTCCATGTCTATATGTTGAGAAAATGTATTGGTGATCCTAATGCTATTGTACCTCTTAATATTGTGAGTATTGTTGAGGATAACTTGACATATGAGGAGATTCTGGTTCAGATTTTTGATAGGAAAGTGAAGAGATTGAGGAACGGGGAGGTGACATCCGTTAAGGTCCTTTGGAGGAACCAAGTTGAGAGTGCTACATCGGAGACCGAGGTGAACATGAAAAAGTGGTTTCCTTATCTATTCCACTCCACTCAAGTGTAAGGTACTAAATCTAAGTCCCCTATGTGATTTCAAGTCCTATATTGCAGCCCCTATGTCATTCATTTGCATTCATATTTAAGTTGATAAGTTTATGATGATTTTACACTTATGTTGAGATTTTGGAAATGGTGTTTCAAATGTAATGTTGCATTCTTGTTGGGGCTGATTTGTTCTTGATTAATCTTGTCTTGTACATCTCTTTTTACATTCGGGGATGAATGTTCCCAAGGGGGAGATATTGAAATGACCCCAAAAAGTTCCCAAAAATGTGCCTCGGAATACGCTGAATTTTAAATTCAATATATCACAAAATCCATGCGTGATACCGAATATTTGACTTTATATTCTTATTCAGGGGGTCAAAATTAGGGGGAAAAGTGTCTAACCTCGATTTTAAGAGCAAACGATTAGAAATTTCAATTTTTGTAACTTCTTTATCCAAAATTGATCAATGACAGTGTCCTGACGCGCATCAATCAGGGACATGTGTTATTTACCCTCTATGACAAGTCCGCATCGCATACCAGACACGAACCTGTGTATTTTATTGCCAGTGATTTCTATCTCGGTCCAAGGCTTTTGGGTCACGGGCCTAAGTGTTCCCAAATGTATTCTTACCTATACTTAGTCATATTTCACCCTCATATCATCCTAAACATTCTCCAATACTCACTCAAACACTTAGCCATATTTTCACTCCCAAATTCTAGTCCCAAACCCTCATCCTAAGCTAAGGTTTTCCTTCAACGTTCTTATTCAAGCATGAAGTTTCCATTTCCATTATTCACCAAATTTATCTCCAAGCTAAGCTTTCTGGGTTTCTTTCATGGTTTACTTTCACCCATGATACCCAAGCCTCCTTTTACTCAAATTGCATGATATAAAGTTGATTTACAAATGGGTCTTGCTTATTATGAATTCACTACACACTATGTTAAAGCTATGCGAAATTGTAACTATTTTTCTATGTTTTGAGCTACAAATCTTTGATCTGTTGTAAGATTTGAGGAAGGGTTTTGATGTATATTGCCTGAGGGTGTTTCACGGTGTTAATTCATGGTTTCACAATGGATTTTCTTGCATGGTTTCATCCTTAAATTTCATGATCTTATACTACCATTCCACATTTGCTAAGTGTTTGATAAAATGTCTGGTTATGATTTCTTGAGGAATCGAAGGTCCAAAGAAAGAGACATGATATGATTGACTATATGATAATGAAATGAGCTTATGCATATAAGAAATTTTACATAAAGTGTTACTTTAGACCATGCCCAATCCGGGGGGACTAAGAACCCGGATAACCTAGATAAGGGTTTGTACTCATCAACGTATTGAAGGGTTTGTACTTCTCCACCTAGTGATGGGGTGACATCATCACCAACCGAGATAGGGGTTTGTACTCATCGACCTAGGGAAGGGTTTGTACTTCTCCATTGGGGTGATTGGGCAGCATCATCACCAACCTAGTGACGGGTTTGTACCTCACCACCTAAGTGATGGGGCATCATCATCACTAACCTACTAAGGGATTTGTATTTTTGAAATCTTGCTTGGTCTCTTCTACACATATTATATCCTATATGAGCATGATTATTTAAGCGTGCTTTACTTGTGCATTGGTCATACATGCCATATTGTTATATTATGCCCATTGCCTATTGTTATATTATGCCCATTGCCTATTGTTATGCATTTTGACTATGATGCCTAATTCTTTTTGCATTGCATCCTACATACTTAGTACATTCAAACGTACGCATACTCTTGCCTACATGATATCACCATGTAGGAATCGGTACCCAAGTTGATCATCCTCCTTGTCCATGTGGGTAGATCTATACTAATCAAGCTAGTTGGTGAGCCCTCCACTTCGGAGACCTTACTCTATGTTGATCTTATTATGTATTGAGACATTCTTCTTTATTGTCTGTCTGATTTTGAGGGTTATCCCGGTTGCTTTGTCTTGGTCCCCGCTCTTATCTATATATTAGAGGTTTTTGTTGGACATGTTATGTATCTATGCTAAGAGCCTTGATTATATTGTTCTTGATATCTATGATATGAAAGTACTTTCCCTTAGCCCCGGTTGTCCCAGTTTATTATCTCCCGAATCTCTTGATGTGTATTTTATTGCTTCTGCGTCCTAGGATATGTAATGATGTTCTAAGAGGCTTGCTTGGGGTGCCTTCAGGTTCCCCTTGCGTGGTGTCACACCTAGGTCCTAGGCTTTGGTCGTGACAATTGCTTCACTTGTCACGGTCCATTTGGACTACCCATCCGCCCAACCTTAGAGATTAATTTGAAACATATACCTGCACACCATGCAATTGCATCAAATGGCTGACCTTACAGGCCGTTACACTTTGCACAAACCTTTTGGATTGCCTATACGCCTGGCCTTGGTTGATTTACACTTACCTGGGCCATGAACAAGTCCCATGAATGACTCCACGGTCCGTCTAGTGCTACCACATCTGTGAGAGCATACGTGGTGCCCTCCTTTGACAAATTTTATCTACCATGGCATTATGTCATGCCCCCACCATGCGTAGGTGTATGAACTCAAAAAGTGACACCTATATCTACTTGTAAATATAAAGCAAAAATAAAAAAGCATGACATAGTAATTTTTTTAGCTATTACAATGCATGGGTTACCTCCCATGAAGCACCTTGTTTAACGTTGCAGCATGACGCAGCTATGTTGACTACAAAGACTTCATCAAGCTGTACTACCTCTACCATTAAGGCTTCATCTGCAATATCCAAGTATTGCTTCACTCCTTGTCTATTAACTTTGAATCTATGCTCGATTTTAGCCTCTAGCTCTATTGCAGCATTGGGAATACTTGGGAAATTTTATACGGACCTGACTACCTAGAGTTAAGCTTATCTGGAAACAACCTCAACCTAGAGTTGTATAATAGAACTTTGTCACCCGTACTGAAACTTCATGGTGCAATGTGCTTGTCATGTTAGAGCTTCATCCTATCCATGTAAAGTGTTGCACTCTCATAATATTGAAGACAAAACTCATCCAACTCATTGAGTTGGTGCAGTATTATGTTAGTGGCTTCATGTCAATCCATGTTTAACTTCTTTGAAGCCCAAAGTGCCTTGTGCTCGAACTCCACCAGTAGATGGCAGGATTTTCCAAACACAATTGACATAGGGTCATACCAATGAGGTCTTGTAAGCCGTTTGATAAGCCTATAGTGAATTATCCAATTTTTGAGCCTAATCAGTTCTAGTTGCATTCACACACTTGGTCAGGATCTCCTTAATCTCTCTATTTGAAACTTCTTGCTTGCCCACTAGTCTATAAATTGTAGGCCATGGCCACTTTGTTGTTGTCATACTCCATACTTACCTAGCACATCACTAAAGATCTTGTTACAAAAGTGGGAACCCCTGTCACTAATGATAGTTCTGGGTGTCCCGAATCTAGAGAAGATGTTCCACCTTAGAAAGTTGACAACACTTTTGCCCTCATTGTCTGGCAATGCAACTGCTTCCACCCACTTGGAGACGTAGTCCATGGCTACTAAGATGTACTTCATGTCGTAAGAGCTCACAAATGGGCCCATGAAGTCAATTCTCTAGACATCTAATATTTCCACTTCAATAATAAGAGTCAAGGTCATCTCTTGGTTCCTAGAGATGTTGCCTTGCCGCTGGCATTGATCACAACCCTGCACCAAATCATAGGCATCTCTGTAGATGGCAGTCCAGTAGTACTCACATTGGAAGATCTTCTTTGTTGTCCTGGCACCACAATGATGGCCCCCATTAAAAAGGAGTGATAGGCCTCCATGATGTTCATCATCTCCACTTCTGGTATGCATCTCCTAACAATCCCATCAGCATATGTTCTGAAAAAGTACTATTTATCCTAGAAGTACCTGCACATATCATGAAGAAACATTTTCTTCTAGTGAAAGGTAAGGACCTTAGGCAGGATGTCACTCACTAGATAGTTAGCAAAATCAGAAAACTAAGGAATTAAATCATGCCTCAAATTCATATTATTGTGGGTACTCCTATTTGGAACAGTGATGTGGGTTCTATGGCAAAGGATATGGGTTCATTTGCTAGTACTAGCATTATGAGATCTAAGTCAAAGAAGAATAAACTGAGTATAAAAATAAGGGATGCTCTGAAGAAAAGGAATGAGAAGCAGATTGACCAAATGGATCTTGAACAATCCAGTATAAAGAAAAAAGTATTGGGGTAAATTGCAAGAAGTTCATCCTAATAGATGATCAGCAAAAGATGATTACCAAATCTTTGCAAGTCTACTATAATCCTTCTCGTCCAGGAAATATAACCGATAAGAGAATTACTGAGTGTTCTTTCAACAGTAATCCGGTCCTACCTAGCAATGAAAGTGATGAATATAAGGTGGTGAATTCTGAGGATGAGTTTGACAGGGACCACCATCCTAATAATGAAGAGGAGGATGATGGAACTAGTCAAAAAAAGATCAAAATTTCAGTCCTACTTATGATGATAATATTCTACATGATGAACTCCAACAAGTTACAAAGCAGCAGGGTCTTTCACCAAGAGGTCTGCTCCAAAACAGTTTCAAGTCCACAAATACAAAGAAAACCATACCTGTCAATGCACGTAGACCAAACACTAGGTTGTTTGCATCCATATCTTCTCAATGATTAACACCATTATATGGAACATTATGGGTATTAATACCCAAGGGGCATTGGAAAGGATCAGCAATCTCAAGCATATTCATCATTTGTCTATGATCTCTATCTTAGAACCATTTTTAGATAACTCTCAACTCACTAATTGTAGAATTCAACTTGGTATGGATAAGGTTGCATCAACTCTAATGGTAAATTTTGGCTTTTTTGGAGTCTTGATGTAGATTGTAGAATTCTAGAATCTGATGAGCAACAAATGACTTGTGAAATACAACATATTCAGCATCCCGATAAATTTATTGTCACTTTTTTGTATCAAAGTGTAGAGACCATCTCAAACAGCTTTTGTGGGAAAGAATACTTCATTTTGCCACCAACAAGGATGATATTCCTTGGTGTGTTGTTGGGGATTTTAATGTCATTACATCTACAGAGGAGAAGTTAGGAGGTGTTCCTTATATTATTAAAAAAAGGTTTGAATTTATTGGAATTGTTGAAGCTTGTGGTCTTACTGATTTGGGTTTCTTTGGGAAAAATTTCATATGGTGTAACAAGAGGGGTGAGGATTTCAAAATTTGTAAAAGACTAGATAGAGGAATGGTTAATGAAAAATTGTTGGAAGTCATGCCACTCACTGTTATTACTTATTTACCTTCTATGGGAGGAGACCATTGTCCATTATTGATGGAGATGTCTTCTACACCTAATCAGTACATTAAATATTTCAAGTTCTTGAATTGTTGGTCTGAGTATCATTCCTTTATGGATACTGTTGAAGATTGCTGGAATAGACATCTGAATGGTAATCTTATATGTGTATTTCAACAAAAGCTCAAAAGATTCTCCTCCATTCTTGGCATTTGGTCCAAGGAGCAGTTTGGGGATGTTTTTTGCAAAAGTCAAAGAGTTTGAGGATAAGATCAAGCTTGCTGAAGATGACTTGATCAACTATAACTCAGATGACAAGAGGAGTGATCTTCATAATTTGAATGTTGAATACATAAAATACTTAAAGCTTGAAGAATCTATCCTTAAACAAATGTCTCAACTTCACTAGTTTAAGGAGGGAGATGCAAAAACCTTGTATTTTTATGCATTAATGAGAGTGCAAAATGAAGGTGGTGACTAGATTCAAGGCGATGATGATATTGCTATTTCTGCATATGATCATTTTTAGAATATCTTCACTAGTGAGGCAAAATATATTGATGAAGGGGTCATTAGCTGCATTCCTCAAATGATTAATCAAGATCAGAATGATATGTTGCAAGCCATGCCTACAACGGAAAAACTTCATCAGGTTGTGCTTTTATTGATCCCCAATTCAGTTGCTAGTCCAGATGGTTACAATGGTCAATTTTATCAAGTGTGTTGGATCATTATCAAGAATGATCTGCTGAACATTGTCCAGGCTTTCTTCTGTGGTCAAGTTATCCCTAAATATTTCTGTCATGCATGTTTGGTATTGATTCCTAAAGCCAGTAATCCAAATAATTTTTCAAAATTCAGACCCATTAGTCTCAGTAATTGCATCAACAAGATCTTCTCCAAATTACTCAGCAAGAGATTGACTACTGTATCTCTAATAATCAGTTACGGTTTATTAAAGGTAGGAACATGTCAAAGAATATCATGCTTTCCCAAGAGATTATTCATCAGATTAAGAAGCCTATGGATGGTTAGAATGTGGTCATCAAATTGGAAATGGCTAAAGGGTACAATAGGGTGTTCTGATCTTATGTTTGCATTGTGATGAGAAGCATGAGATTTGGTGAACAGTTTATTGATATGGTATGGAAAATAATGTCAAATAATTGGTATTCTATCATTATCAATGGTTCAAGACAGGGGTTCATTCACTCTACTAGGGGTCTCAAATAGGGGGATCCTTTATCTCCAGCTTTGTTTATTTTGGGAGCAAAAGTGTTATCCAGATTGCTTAATAGATTGCATCAAGTTCCAGATTACATTGGCTTGTACATGGAGAAGAGAGGCCCTTAGATTAATCATCTCAGTTTTGAGATGATGTGATTATTTTCACTTCAGGCACTACTAAATCTTTGGAATTGATCATGAATGCTTTATCTACCTATGAGGGGGTTTCAGATCAGCTTGTGAAAAAAAACAAAAGTTATTCCTTGGTCACACCTGATGCACTTCAAATTACTTGTGAGAGGGTGCAAGCATTACAGGATTCATTCAGAAGAAATATTCAATAACTTACTTGGGATGCACTTTGTACATTAGTAGACAAAAAGTGATTTATTTTTCTGATATGGTGTCCAAAGTTGCTGCAAGAATTTCTGGTTGGAGGTCTAAGACACTCAATTTTGGGGGTAAGACTACATTGATTAAAATGTCTTACAATCTCTTCCCATTCATCTTTTTTCTACTGTATCTCCTCCTTCTATAACTCTTCAACATATCCAAAGCATTACTATTGACTTCTTTTCGGGCTGGTTTGATGAAAAGAAGAAAATCATTGGTCGTCCTGGAAAAATTTATGTTTTCCATATGAAGAAAGGGGTATTAGTGTAAGGTTGATTATTGATGTTTGTAAATCTTTTCAATACAAGCATTGGTGGACCTTTAGAGCTAAGACTACTCTTTGGTGATTTCCTAATAGATAAGGATTATCAAAGATCTAATCCGGTAAGCAAAAAGTGGGACACTGGAGAATCCTTAGTCTAGAAACATATGATGCAAAATAAGCACATGATGGAACCTAACATTCAATGGAAGATTAATTCAGGAAGCTATTACTTTTGGTGGGATGGCTGGTTAGGGGTGGGCTTTTTAGCTCACTTCACTGATGTTAGTACCAGACTCAACAATACTAGAGTGGCTGCTTTCATTCAAGGGGGCCAATAGAATCATGAGCTGATCACTCAAGTAGCACCTTCTCAGCATGTGGCTACAATTTTGATCATTCAATTACCTATTCATAATGGAAGCCCTGACAAGGCCTTGTGGAAGCTGACTACCAATGGAGATTTCACTATTTCCTTTGCCTGGAATCTCATAAGGCAAAGAAGGGATAGAACTAAGTTCACTTCTTATACCTGGCACAAGAACATACCTTTTAAATATTCTTTTCTACTTTGGAGAGCACTAAGGGGTAAGTTACCCAATAATGAGAAGTTAGCAAGCTTCAGATATGATCCTAATCAATGCTACTGTTATTATAGTCTAGGTATGGATACCATAGACCATATTTTTCTTATAGTTCACTTTTCTTAACATGTTTGGAAATACTTTGCTAATTCTTGTGGGGTGAAGACTGATTATCTTCCTTTAAGGAATTATATTATGCAATGGTAGGATTGTACTTACAAGTATGATGCACAAGGGTTACTTCTTCATGCGACATCTATTTTTATATGTTGGAACTTATGGAAAAAATATATGTGCTAGTAAATATGCCAAGAAATAGTCCACTATTGCTAGGGTCAATTATTTGGTTGCTAAAGATGTTTCTTTCTTGATGAGGACAACCTATCCTTATATAAAATGGTCCTATGACTAGATGGACATTATTATGATGACAAGAAAGTGTGTTAATGACAAGAATATTACGCTTGTCAAGTGGATAAAACCTCCTAATCAATGGGTGAAAATCAATTTGGATGGTAGTGTTTTGTCTATTCCTAGTAGAATTGGAGCTGGGGGTATCACTAGGGACAAGGAGGGTAATTTTTTGTTTGCACATTCTACACCTTTGGGGGATGGTACCAACAACAGAATTGAGCTTGAGGCTTCTCTATTTGGTATTGAATGGTGTATTCAATTGGGGTTCAACAAGGCCGTTTTGGAAGTGGATTCGGAACTATTGTATAGGTGGATTACTCATAAGGATTCCATCACTCGGTGGAGCATTACTCAAGGTTGGATAGACTTATTAATTCCACCAACTAGCTGCAAGATTTTAAATGCAAGCACACTCTTAGAGAACCTAATTGTGTGGCTGATATATCAGCTAAACATAGTCATAACTTCACTATTGCTCAAGTATTTTTCAACCTTTGACCAATTCCTAATGAAGCAAAAGCATTTTACTACTTAGATAATTCTAAAATGGCTACTTTCAGAAGAAGAAAATTGAGGAGGATCAAGGAACCTCCTTAAAGGGTGATGTTGTGTTCTATCTACTAAGATTGCTCTTGGTGCTACTCCTAATCCTAGTACTTCTTTATTTTTTTTAGGATAGTGGTAAGTTTATTTTCCTTTTACTTGTTGTAAGTGGAGAGTCTCCCTTGTTTAATGCTTTCTTAGATTATATATATTGAGAGGAGTCCTCTTATAGGTGTAGTCTAGGTTGGCTTATTTTATTTTAGAATGGGGACAAGTTGGCCGATCTTAGAATGGGGAGGTAAGGCTTATGTCCCCTTCCTTTGTACTTTTGCTTTTGTTATTTATGTTAAGGATTGGGTGTGTGTAGCTCAATCCCTGACCGCTATGATGGATGAGATCCTTGGGTTAGGTCTATTTAATTAGAAAAAGAAAAAAAAGTCAACAGAGGCTGCCAATACCTACTCATTGGCAAATGAATCATCAATTTTTAACCAATCCTTAGTTCTTGACTCATCCTCCAATCTGGACAACTGTTCTGCCACCTGGTTCTCAGTCTCTTTTTGGTCTTAGACTTCAAAGTCAAACTTTTACAATAGGAGAACCCATCTAGTTAGCCTCAGCTTAGTATCTTTCTTAGACATAATGTATCTCAATGATACATGGTCTATGTGCATGATCACCTTTGTTCCCAATAGGTAGGCCCACAACTTGTCGAGCATGTACACCACAGCCAATAGCTCCTACTCAATCACTGTGTAGTTTCTTTGAACATTGTTAAGAGTCTTACTGGTGTGAAGATGAGATTAAAAACCTTGTTGCACTTCTACCCTAGAATAATACCCACTGCAATTCCACTCATATCACACATAACCTTAAAAGGGGTTGCCTACTTACGTGCAATTACCACAGATGCAGAGATCAATTTTTTGTTTAGGGTCTCAAATACCTGTTGGCATCTGTCAGCAAACTGAAACTTAGCATCTTTCTCCAAAAATTTGGGTTGTAGATATGAGTGCTACAGACGGTATAACAAGAGGAATGGAAGTGATTGACAAAGGATCTCATTACCTTCCCGATCAAGATCACTCCTTCAGTACGAGCTTTTACACATGCTTCTAGAGCTAAAGACAATTCATGATTCATATGCTTAGTCAGAAGGAATAATCCAACGGAGTTGCACATTGGGTGTGCAATCTTGGAGAAATATTTTATGAATCATCCGTAGAAAGCCACATGCCAAGAAAAATGCGGACCCTTTTTAAAAGATGGGAGATGGCAATTTCTCAATAACCTCAATCTTTGCCTTGTCAACCTCTATGACCTTATCAGAAATATTATGGATAAGGACTATCCTTTCTTGACCATGAAATGACACTTTTCTCATTTTAGGACCAAGTTTCCCACCACACAATGTCGTAGTGCCCTGCTAAGATTTAACAAAAAATTGTCAAAGGAATCGCCTATTACAGAGATGTCATCTATAAATACCTCAAGGGTGTCTTTGACCAAGTTAGGGAAGATCAAAATCATGAATCATTAGAAGGTGGCTGGAGCATTCCACAACCCAAAAGGCATCTGCCTATAAGTAAATATCCCATAAGGACAAGTTAAAGTCATCTTTGCCTGATCCTCTTGGACTATAGATATTTGATTGTAGCCCAAGCACCTGTCTAGGAACTAATATCATCCTCAACCCGCCAATTTATCTAACATCTGGTCTATGAAGGACATGGGGAAACCATCCTTCAAAGTCCATATGTTCAACTTTCGATAAACCATGCATACTCTCCATCCAGTGACAGGTTGTAAGGGAAGCAGTAATTCTTTTCATTGCCTACCACCATCATGCCTCTTTCTTGGGAATACATTGTACTGGACTAACCTACCTGTTGTCAAAGATTGGGTATATCACCCAGTATCTAGCCACTTAATTATTTCTTTCTTCACCACTTCTTGCATGGGTGGATTCAGCCTGCGCCGGTGTTCAATATTGGGCACACAGTTATCCTCTAACTTGATTTTGTGTGAGCATATCCCTAGAGGAGTCCCAATAATATCTGCAATGGACCAACCAATAGCCCTTTTGAACTTTTGAAGGACCCCCAACAATGTCATAACCTGGTACTCATGAAGATCTACAACTACAATAATGGGGAGCGTGTTATTAGTGCCCAAAAATGCATACCTTAGATGTTGTGACTGCTCCTTGAGCTCCACAGTAGGGGGCTCCTCAATAGATGGTTTGGCTGGTGGAGTTGGCCTGTTCTTTAAGTCTTAGTCCAACTTCTTGGGGACAAAGGGTCGGGTTCCCCTTCTCTGTAAAGAATGCACAATGTCCTTGTACCCATCCATACCATCCTCGAGGAAGCTCAATATTATCATTACCAGTGTGTTTACGCGTATCTTTCCTCAAGAAGAATCTCAAAAAGACAAGCATCCTTAGCATCCATGACTGACTTTAGTTCTACCTCTTTGGGTCTCTTTGTGGAAGCACACACATTACATTTTGCTTCCTCAGTGTTCAATCAAAAAGTCATCTCTCCATGTTCCACATCTACCAATGCCCTGCCAATCATAAGAAATGGTCTCCCGATGATGATAGGGACCTTAAAATCCACCTGGTTGTCCAGAATGATGAAGTTGGCTAGGAAGATAACCTTCCCACACGGACCAGCACATAACATAAAATCCCCACGGGCCACTTCACTGATTTGTTCGCCATGAGTAGCCACATAGTAGTGGGTGTGGGGGCTGCTAAACCTAGATGCTTGTAAACTGCCAACTGCATCAAGCTAATGTTAGCAGCTAATCACAGAGGGCCTGTGCAAAGTCATATACTCCAATAGTGCATGGGATAGTGAAAGCTCCCGGATTTTTCTTCTTCTCAACTACTGACCTTGTAGTAATGGAGCTACAATTATGAAGATATTTTGTAGGATCGACCGTAGCTTTCCAATTCTTAGTGACTAAATCCTTCATTAATTTAGCATAGCCTAACATCTATTCAAGTGCTTCCGCTAGAGGGATATTTATTGAAAGCTATTTCAGATATACGAGAATTTCTTGAACTTGCCATCTTCTACCTTCTGCCTCGACCTCTGTGGGAATGGTGGCGGTGGCTTGGGGATGACCGGGAAAGCTTGAGTAGCTAGTTTGTCTGACTCTCTAGATCTTTAGTACCCTGAGCCTCTACTAGTGTCATATCTATCTCATCGCTCGTATCATCATCATGCACCTATATAGAGTCAGGGACCTTGCTATCTGCCTTATCATACCTGCATCACTAGCTAAAATAGGGTCATAAAGTACCTTACTGCTCTTCGTGGTTACTACCAAGTAGTGACCATCATGTTTCCGGTTCTAAATAGTCACTAGGAAGTGACCCAGCATTCCTCTGATTCCGTGAGGCTGACAGTTGCCCTATCTGCTGCTCCAATTGCTTAATCAGGGTAGAGTGCAAATCGACCAATTGTCGAACATTAGATATCTCTCCCCTCATATTTTGCACCCCTGCCTCGGTGGCCTCCGCTTTGTCAAGAACCTTCGTCATAATCTCCTTTAGTTTCATGTTTTTAACACTATTATTTTGGTGTTCATAGTTTATAGCTGGTACATACACTCCTGTTTGGTCACTCCTATAGCCATCTCTATTTTGCTAGTTCCCTTGGTAGTTATCATAACAATAGTTCCAACCTTCGTTACCAGAGTTGAATGTCCGATAACCCCCCTGGCTGCTTAAAAAGTTAGCCTCCTCATCACAATCATAGCTTGGATCATCATATCTGGGCATTGTGTCCACAACTTTAAATTTTTCTAGTGCTCTACCTAGTAGCCTATTTGTTAGCAAGTCCATCTGGTTCCACATATGAGCGATGTCTTGGTCTCATTCTTCCTCTTTCTTCCTTTGCTCCGCAGTCATCCAAAAGACAAATTCAAAGCAGTCTCCATCTCTAGTGTACCATGCCCTGTTGTTCTTAGCTACCTGATAAAAATCATAATAATTTCTGGAAAGGTCTTGGCCATATATGATCCTCCACATGTTGCATCAATGATAGGCTTTCTCACAAAGTTGCAAGACTTGTAGAAACTTCTTTTAAGTGCACATCCGTGAGATTATAAGTAGGGCCTTGCTTGATCTTCTGCCTAAGTCTCTCCCAAGTTTCATATAGTGCTTTAGTCGGCAGTTTCTTGTGGGACCCAGTCTCATCTTTGATTTGCAACTTCCTAGATACAGCAAAGAACCTCTCTAAGAAATCCACTTTTAACTCTCCACAGGTGTGGATGGAATCATGAGGAAGCTCACTCAGCGACTTTATTTCCTCACCATTACGAGATAATAGGAATAACCTCAACCAGATCGCTTGATGACTGACCCCTGTAATTTCAGACGATTGGCATTTCGTTAAGAAGTTTATGATATGCTGATTTGCATCATCAGTTGTTGCTCCCCTGAACAACCCTTTCAATTAAAGCATGTAGGATAGTACAAGTGATGGTGAACTCAACACCTGCAGGTAGTAGAGGGAGCATTATTGCTCCAGTGGTCCCAACACCATCATCATCCTCATTTCCTGCTTGTAGCTATTAGGGAGCCTGTAGTCTCAAAAAGAGATGTTGATGTAATGGTGCAACTAGCTCTACTTGTCGGAGTGGTGCCACAGGTGGTACCCCATTATCAGCAAGGTCATCCTCACCTAGAACGTCATTGCCCCTATCTATAGGATTCACAACATATTCTTTATGCCTCTGTGCTTCCTGTTCCTGGGCATTCATTTTACTAAGTCACTTTGTTAATTTGGGGTGTAGGGAATAAGTGCTTCACCTTTTCTTTGGGTCTTTGTCATACGATGCTTGTTCCTTAAAAAGAGCAAAAACACAAAATAAAAGTAAAATTAGGGACTAGTATTACAAACTGAAAGTAGCAACTAGTAAACTATTACTTCTTCATATTCCCCGACACCGGGACCAAAATTTGATATGCCCAAATTTACATCAAAAAGGAATAGTAAAGTGGTCATTGATCAAATATAAAACTAAATATGAGTTGAGGTCAATCCCATGGGAAATGCATGAGAATATATCTATAAGCACCATTTTTCAGATATAATAGCTATTACCAAAATAAAAGTGCATAAAGTAAATGGGGAGTTTTGATGTTGTGGACTAACTTAGTAAAGTAAAGTAATGAAAACATTTCAATAACTACTGATTTCACACAATTGGTTAGAAGCTAGGATTATATTCCCCATGACACCCAACATGAAACACAAATTCATTTAGTAAACCCATTCATGATTGTGTATCAGGATAAAACAAGTTATGTAATATCGAATTCAACTTTCCTGTCCTTCTTAGATGCATTTCATTCATCACCTTCCAGTCTTAGAATGTGTACTCTTTAACCCTTGTTATGGACCCCAAAAGACTTTCATAATTCTGGTCTCAAGTATTAGACTAGGTTAATAACCCCAAATTTCTATCATAGAGTTCATTTCCTAATCACAACATCCCTCCCGAGCATGTAACAAATACAATCTTACCTAATGAGTCGACTCATTAAGGATGAAGTTAAAGTGAAGAACACTACAATGTATACGATGAGCAATCTCAATATTTACCCTAAATTTGTCTATCTCACTGAGTTGTCATAGTTCCCACAATCTTAGTTGTGGGTTTATCCTAGCATATTACACGTAAAATAACCCATAACAATATAAAGAAATCATAAGAAAAAGCTTAGTTTGATAAAGTGATGAATCCATGGATTACAATCTCAAAGAGATGATCAAAATCCAAGAGTTCAATGTAATTACGCATAAAATAGTGTTCTCTTATGTATTGTCTCCAGCAGTCAATAATAATTAAAAATGGAATAAAA
>JAABOM020058012.1:0-14420 GCA_011800125.2 Solanum clarkiae
AGGGAAATTTCACTTTGGTCCCCTAGTTTAATTAATTTGATCCGATTGAGGACGTTCGGGGTTTACGTTAAATTACGTGTCCTAACAAGATCTATACGAGATTACGTGAAAGAATTCTCATTGTTATAGCGAGACATTCAAAATATGTCAGACGAAGGTGGGCACAAAATCAATTGTGAAGGTAGAAAGTGCAAGATCATCCTAGTGCCATTGCTGCTGCCGATGCCTTGATCGATTTTTGGTCAACTAATGTTGCCTCTGACACAACTCACTCTTCTAAGTCTAATAAGATGGAGAAGGGCAAGTACTAGAAGAAAGGAAAACGTAGGCAAGAAAGAAATTACAAAGGTAAAGGGAAAGTGGACGTTGCTTTGTCTATCAAAACAAACTAGGTGGGGAAAACATTTGCTGGACTTGCCAAAAACTAGGCATCAAGTAAGGAATTATCCAAAGAATGGGAAGATCAATATACTCCTGGCTGAGTAAAATAAGCAAACGAGTGAAAAAGGAGGAAATTATTATATATGTCAACCCACTATTTGATCAACACTCTGTCAAGTATTGGTGGGATGGACATAGATTAGGGGAAGACCATGAAAGATGTTGCCTGTGTACATGTTGCTGAATCTATAGACTTTTCAGGTGCTTATGTTACTTTGATGTATGTTGACATGAAAATTAGGGACGAAAATATGGTGGCCATGGTAGATTCTGGTGCTACTCACACATTTGTGGCCCCAACATTTGTCAGGCAGTACAGGCTGAGAGTGATTGATTGTCCACCAAAGATGAAGGTGCCAACATATGTGCAGAACCAGGATATAACATGGCGAGCAATGTGCCTCTAAAAATTGGGCACTGGTTTAGTGTACATACTTTGATAGTGGTGCCACTTGATGATTTTAATGTTCTGCTGGGAATTAATTTTATAAGGAAGTTCAAAGTTTTCCCAATTCCTCATTTGGATGGTCTTGTTTTTATTGGAGAAGGACCCAGGCTTTCTGACGGGAATAAACCTTTTTGATGGCAAGGATAACCAGAACAAGGAAACCATTACCTTGTTGTCTATTATTGGTTCCAAGAAGGGCTTGAAGAGAGTGAACTAGCATATCTTTCTACTTTGGTGGATGTGAAGCCTGATGGACAAACCAAAGTTTATGATGATGTTGCCAAGTTGCTGAATGAATACACTGACGTGATGCCTCCAAAACTGCCTGAAGAGTTACCTCTAAGGAGGGAAATTGATCATATCATTTACTAATTCTTGCATTAGTGCCACCTGCATGTCCTCCTTATCACATCTCTCTATTAGAGTTGGCTAAACTAATGAAGCAATTGTCTGAGTCGCTTAATACCAGCATGATCCATCCTTCTAAGGCTCCATTTGTTGCTCATCTTCTATTTTAGAAAAAACAAGATTGCAGTCTTAGGATGTGTGTTGACTACAGGACATTTATAAAAGTGACTCTGAAGAACGAGTATCCGGTGTCGCTGGTTCAAGACTTTTTAGATAGTCTATCTAAGGTTAGTTTCTTTCCTAAGTTAGACATAAGGTCTGGTTATTAGCAGGTTCACATAGCCTGGGGGGGGGGGGGTACCCCAAAGACCACTTGTGTAACTAGATATGGTAGCTATGAATTCCTTTTAATGCAGTTTGGGCTGACTAATGCCTCAGTTATTTTCTGCAACTTAATGAACTATGTTCTTTATGATTATCTTGATGACTTTGTATTAGTCTACTTAGATGACATTTTCGTATATAGTAGAACTCTAGAAGAACAGGAAGGTGTTGCAAAGACTTAGAGAATACCAACTCTACGTCAAGATGGAAAAATGGTAAAATTTTCTAGTCGTGAAATCCAGTTTCTCAACCATTTGATTAGTGAAAACCAAGTGCATGAAATCAACCATTTGATTTATGATTGACTATTGTACTATGATCTTCTATTCTGTGGAATTTGACGTAGCACTGAAAAGGTGTAATGGCCTGTCACGACCCAAATCTAGAGCCTAGTCATGACACAAATGAATGTGAAGCCCAAAGGTGCCCATTCAATCTTCTTGTTCATATCATAAGCATATATAAGGTAAATAAACAATAAAAAGAGTAAACAAGTGGAAACATAAGAATACATAGAGTCCCATTAAAGGAAGTTACATCAATTTGTGCATGCGTCTACATCATAGATCTTAGCACGGTCTAGAACATGCTACTAGATCACCTAAAAGGATAAAGGGAAAACATAAGTGCTAACATAACAAAATATAGCATAAATAAGGCTTTTCCCCGAAGCATGGAAACTTCTTCAATAATCTCCAAACTGATGCCTAACTTTAGTCACTAATATGAAGGAAGTCACGTCATTGCCCATCCCTGAATGGTTAGATCCTGTAAGCAAAAAGTACGCATTAATATGTGGAATGTATTAGTATGTAGGAATGTCATGTGTCAAAGAAATATCATAATCATAATAACAATATGCCTAATCATAGAGATAGAGTAAGGACAAGATCTGTATGATCACTCCATGTTAAAATCATGAATGAAAGAATTTAAAATATTTGATAACCTAGTATACATACATATATGGGAATAGGACTATAACTAATAACAAGTGCCAACTTTATATCAAACTCGTGGCAACAAAGAAAGCACACAACAGTTAGCTTAGAAAATTCATCCTGGCTAACATGCTGCCTTAGACTGACTGCTTGTGACTTTACATAGGCCACAACAACCTAGTCATATGCCTGCTAGGTCAGTTGACATCCCCAATTGATAGGACAACAATTTAAATTTAAATTACAAGTCTATCTACATCTGCTGACAAGTCCAAATGGGTAGAAACTTCCTTAATTGCCAATTGCCTATGCATGTGCAAGGCACATGCGCATAACCTTCAAAATTGGGACTAATGCCTTGACATTGGGTCTCAAATTTGTGCCTAGCCTGCATGCCTGTGCTATGGCCAGGCCCTGCACAAGTTCCTATGCCATGGCATAGGACCTTCCCAGCACAACTTACCTTTGGGGTCCAGTTTCTTATGTCATTTCCCTTGTCCAACACGTAGCCTCAAACTTGTTTTTACCATGACCTTGCTATGCCATAGTCTTTCCTAGCCTTAGCTTTCCCAGCCTGTGTCATGGCTCAGCTACGTCCTATCTTGTATGCCATGGCCACGCTAATGCCAAAGTCTTCCTTCACATGAACTTTACCTTGATTGAAGTCATGGTGCCTTGGCTAAGCTCATCAGGTAAATCACTAGCTAAGCTTGAGCCACTTGAACTATCAAGCTGAGGGTTTAATACCTATCCCCACCTTAGGGTCTACCTTTACCAGCCATGACCTGCGATAGAGTGAAACAAGTGAGAATTCAAGGAACCAAAAGGCACACACTACAAGAAAGGATAAAACATAGAGAATAGTTTCTAAGTGACATCTTATAACTTCCTATGGATAAGCCACGGACGACTCCACTTCTATTCATAGGACTCTACTAGATTTTAGCTCTACACTAATGAGACCAACGAAAATGGAGCTCTGATAACAACTTGTCACATTCAGATTTCTCAGGTCGTGATGGCGCCTACCATAACCCATTGATAGACAAGCCGACCCATAACCCAGAACCGCAAGTAATGGGTGTAGGGGTAGAAACAAATAGGAACTAACCAAGCAACATTAATATAGAGGAATAAAGATAGAAATAACTGATAATACATAAACACAAATATACAAGAAACATTTCTAGAACCTGGAAATCACTAATTCAAAGCTCTACACGCAAAAATAAGGAGTACAAGTCCTATAAATGGACCAACATATATAAAAAGATCTAGGTAGTCTTAAAATATACACAAAATATGGACCGCTTAGCTGAAAGAGCCCGAATGATCCAAAAATGCCAATGTTAACCTTGGTCTCCAATAAGGGCTGCTTATAGCTCGAGAAATTAACACTGATAACTGGTGCTCAGACCTACATCATGGTAGATGCAGAGTATAGTATAAATACCAGGACAATAAGTACTCTGTAGACATCATAAGGCGACTGAGCAGGAAAGGTAAAAGCAATATGAAAAGGAGGAATGCACCTAAAAATAGAGACAAAATAGATTGAAGAATAGAATGAACAATCTGTCATACGATCTAGAGAAGGCTAAGCAAATAACTATGCCAACTACACCCATTTAGGCCAGCGAAAGCTCGACTAGGACAATAGAGAACCAGAATACAAGAGTCCCAAAATTTAAAAAACTGACATATTGAATTGTAACACCTGGCAAAATTACCAAAATACTCCTAAACGAGATATGTATGCATAATGCTTCTTCCCATGCTCCGATGGCAAATTCGAGGCCGGATTTGCGATCAGTACGAGAAATTGAGAGGGGAAGTGGTCTTGGTTGATTTTTAGAGAAATTGAATCAAAAGATTATTTATTGATGCGAAAATGAATTGCAAAATAATTTTGTGTGGCACCTGCCGCGGACCTACACTTTGATTTTGTCTAAAAATTTTCTGTGGGATTAGAAATCTCGATCGAAGTACTCAAAAAAGACATAGTCCCCGGACCAGTTCCACCGAAGTTCAAAATTTTAAATCTTTTAAGGGGCATTCTAGACTTTTTCATAACCCTCCTAGACTTAATACATGACTAATATAAGTTGTTTTTGGCTGAAAAGGGTTTCAAAACCTAATCTAAAGTCTCTTATGCAAAAACTAAGTAGAGACCATGAGCGAAGAAGAGGAGAAAGAGCTAGGGTTCAGAAGATTGAGGCTACTCTTGAGAAGTTGATTGTCAAACTCAATAGAAGGTATGTAAGGCTAAACTAAAGCATGTGATTATTGTCCTTTGTGCCTAATTAATAGTAATAGAGGAGCTGAGAGTCCATGAGTCCCTATATATGTTTCTTGAAATACTTTCTTGATTATTTTCTTAAAAATTGTATCTATTACATGTATTTTGATATTTTGATGATCATCATAAATTTATTTTCTTGAATTCCTATATGTTGATTTGTGAAAGCATGCATAAATGAACCTAGGGACGGAGTCTAATGTCTTGACTTAAGTATGTTGATGGTAATCTTGACGTGAGTATGAGGTTGAGTTAGTTGAGCTTGAGATCTTATGAGTTTTCATAATTGAGTTCTTAAATTCTGCCTAAATGACTTTTTCTAAATGATGATCTGAGTCCTTGAGTTATTAAATGAGAATTAAGTTAATTGGGATGAGTTAAAGTACCTGAATACAATAGAGGACTTTAAATTTTGAGTTAATGAGGTGATGAAAGTCTCCATGAGGCCAATTGAGTTGATGATTGCCTCCATGAGGCTAATTTAGATGAAGAGTCTTATGAGCATTGAGTCTTGGGTGAAGTATCGAGCACCAAAATAGGTAATATTGAGTCCCGATCACACTTATTAACTACGTCACCAGGCATAGTAAGGATTGAATCATTACATCACATGGTCCCCTCTTATGGTATAGTGCCTGAAAGCAGTAGATGACTTTATAGGTTAGATCTATTATGGATCATATGCGTTCCTTACCTGGCAAGTACGAAATGGATGTGGCAACATCAGTGGGATTATTATATAATCACTAGCTCATAAGTGATTGTTGTCGGATATGAGAAACTCCCAGAAAATTCCCACCTTGAGTACTCTGAGTTGAGTCAAGTTAAGTTGCGTAGAGTTAAGTTGAGTTCATTAAGTTGAATTGATTTGAGTTCCATTGAGTTGAGTTGAGTTGAGTTGATTGATGAGGTTTGATTAGTTGATGGGTCACTTGTCTACTCTTTATTCTTGCTTTAGATAGACATTTGTCATTTTGATTGAGTATATTCTGAGTTGATGTTATTTCTGTATTATTCTACCTATTTTTGTTTCATTCAATTATTTTGTTTACTCATACATTCCACCTACCAACTTCCTCTTTGGACTGCATCATTTTATGATGCATAGGCAGATACTAGAGATGGTGAACAGGTGCATCGTTAAGGATATGAGCATTTCAGCTGAGTTGGTGAGCCTCCTTTACTTCAGAGTATCATTCCTTATCTTCATCTAGGTTTATAGAGTTAGACTTGAGTTAGCGTTAATTTGTTTTGAGGCAGCCATAGGTCTGTCATTGGCACCATTTGATAGTGATAGAGGCTTCATAGACTAGAGTTGAGTATTGAGATTGAGACTTATTAAGCTAGTTTCCTTTCTACTAGCCATTTTTAATATTATCTTGAGACTAGATTGCCCAGTTCCATCTTTAGACTTTCATTAATTTTATAGAATTTATTGAACAAATGGATGTGATGAGGTCAAGTGGTTCACTTGGGGACTAATAGTCCTTGAGCGCCGGCCATGTCTAGGGTACCCTCCCAAGGATTGATATGAATTCTAAAGTACTAAACCAACCTTAACCAAGATCATCTGAGGGTAAAAGACCTTAGTTTGTGGGCACTCAGGTCAGGACTACTACTACTCAGATACACGCTTGATAAGTGAGGAGGGCCAAGGCTGGGACTACTACTACTCGGATGCCTGTCAAATGAAAAAAGGGGTTAAGGCATGGACTATTACTACCCGAATACTTGCCAAATGTATAGAGATGGTTGTTGTTGGGATTGCTTGTACCCAAACGCTCGCCAAACGTATAGGGGGGCTGAGGGTGAAACTTCTACTCCCTAGATGCTCGCCAAACTTAACTAAGGGTGCATGACTTCTATTCTCTTCTATATGTAGACTAAAAGTTATCAAGAATTACTTATTACAATGATCTAGAACTAGTGCAACCACCATAGTTATCACCCGAAAAGCAAAAACGACAAAATACGGGACTTAACTACAAATGTACCCAAAACAATCAGATGCGGAGGAAATATTGATGAAAGAGTGATACTAGGTAAAGCTATTTTGTAGCTAACGTTCACCTATCAGACACTAGTTTGCTATGCATAGTACAAGAATCTAAGCCCATGGAGCAATATCGGGGTATCTTAAGTAAGTTCTGATATCTTATACTAAGTTCATCATGATTCACAATACTATAAGTAGGATCGAACAATAATAAAGACGGGCTACCAACTAATAATAATGGTCACATGCTCACAATTACCCTAAGTACCCAAGGGGACCTACAACATGTGTCATGTCCCCAGCCTAGGGCCTAGTCATAACACTGCGAATGTGAGATCTGAAGACAACCCAAACAAGCCTCTCAGCATATCTTTTACATATCCTTGGTTGCCAAAACGAAAATAAACATCAATAAGAGTCAAGTGTAAAATGGAGAGGGGGACTAAGGTAAGTTTTTCATAAATATATAATCATAATAAGAGTTAAGCTCTAAAGTATATACAAACTTAGTATCTAACATAAGGAATAAGTCTCAACGTAGCATGAATAAAAGCAGATATTGTCCTCAGAGTTGAGGACTCACCAAAAGCTTTCTTGGTGAACTAAACTAGCCACGTGGAGGAGGATGAACAAAAAGAGCTCTGGTTCCTACACGGTGATATCATGTAGGCATAGAGTATGTGTTAGTACGTTTGAATGTACTAAACACGTGAGGTGCAATGCAACAAACACTTGGACAATATATTCAAAATGCATAATCATAATCAATGCATATATAATCTCAATATGACATGCGTGATCATAGATTGTAATAGGGCATTCTTGTAAAATATTTAACTTGCATAATATATCATAATATGTGGGAGGAGACCTTAACCAACATAGACCAAGAAGGTACAACTTGGAACCTAAGGCATGACATCTCCCGGTGAAGTGTGGTCTACTTGCCAAGACAAACCAAATATGATAATATGAACTAGATAGATCCACTAGTATAGCAAGAGTAAAAATTATATAATCCTATGGTGACGCATAGTTTACAGACTAAAGATTTTATATAAGGACCCCTTGTGTCGAGCCCCCATCTTAAGTCTCAATCGGTGCTTAGTCTAATCCCACGGAATACTTGAAATAATGATACTTTAATCATAACATGAATAACATGTAAGAAACATGATAACTTGACATAAGTAGCTCATTCACATGCTTGACCTCTAGTAGTGATCCTAACTTGGACATGAGACTAGATAATAATCATGCATGATCCCTTGCCTTAACATGAATGGCTCACTAGAGGTGAAAATCTTGAAATAGGGCTCAACTTTATACTTGTAAAATCATAGATGCTTTTTATGAATTCAATACATTCTTGGAGTCGTTAATCATCATGAAATCACTTGACTTGTAAATCATGTAATAGTTCATCAATAACTTGAGAATTCTTGTCATGTAATTATATCAAAACATGGTGGGTTGATGATAGTTGTTCAAAATCATGCAGCTCAAGATTAAAATAAGAAGAGTAAAGTCAACTCAAACCAATCCACCAATATCGTAGTAAAACCCTTATTTAGGGTATCTTGAAATCCATCACAAAAGCTCATAATAATTCATAGTTTTATAGATCAAATCATGGAAGAAGCTTGAAATAGATATCCATGCACAATCAATCAATACTTGGTAAAACCCTAACATAATTTATGTTCGTACTACATAATAAAAGGTACTCATAAGTAATACAACTTGAAATCATGCCATTTTCATAAAAAGAGAAGGTTGGGCTCCATGGGTGAAAGGACCCATGGATGAAGACCCACATACCTTAAACATTGAATTTCTTGGAATGAACTTAAAGGAGATTTGAAGCTTGAGATGGGTTCTTGTGTTCCAAAATTGAGCTTGAAATATTTGAATTTGAATGAGATATTTGATAGAGTCTTGGAGAGGTTTTAGAGAGGGTTTTGTGAGTTATAGAGTTGAAAATGGCTAAGTATGGAAGATTTCATGTTTAAATGGGCATTGGGCTAGTACCCCAATACCCTTGGATGAAATAAGAAAAGTGTGGAAAAAGTTACAATGGTCCGCGTCCAGTCAGCGATGCGGACCGAACGAAGAGGGACCACTTACACTGGTGTGCACCCCATGCGTGTCGCGGGCTGGGCACGGACAGCCACTGAAATTCAAAAATAAGTGAAAAATATTTTTTCCTTCGGGTCTTCTAGAATCTGGGTTATACCCATTTCCCACTCAAATTTTTTCCTTGATTAAGAATATGAAGTCAAAATTTTGAAATCACACACGGATTTTGAGATATATAGAAATTATGATTATAGGGCATTCCGAAGCACATGAGGGGTGTTTCAATATCTCTCCCTAGGGAACATTCGTCTCCGAATGTCAAAGAAACATGCATAAGAGAAGTAATTATGAAGATTTCAACCTGACATGAATGCAACAAATGCACTTACACATCATTTTCAAAAAGTCCCAACATGAATGTAAAAAATCATCATTAACTTGTTACCATGAACATGAATGCATGCAAAAAAAAAAATGAAATGAGGGCTGAAACTTAATACTTAAAATCATAAATGAGATTTAATTTGTTACCTTTGGTTTGAGTAGAGTGGAAAAGATACGGATATCGCTTTTTTATGTCCGCCTCGGCTTCCCATGTGGCACATTCAACTTTTTTTTCCCTCCAAAGGACTTTGACGGATGCTACATCTTTGTTTCTCAACCATTTCACTTATCTATCCAATATCTCCACTGGGACTTTCTCATATGTCAAGTTATCTTACACAACACCCAAAACCACTAAGGGCACTATAACACTTCGGTCACCTACACACTTACTCAACATAGACACATGGAAGACCAGATGAACCATATTCATATCCATAGGCAACTCCAATTCGTAGGGAACCTTTCCAATCCTCCTCAAAATTCTATAGGTTCCCATAAACCTTGTGCTCAATTTCCCTTTCTTACCAAACTAGAACACACCCTTCATGGGTGAGACCTTCAAGTAAACCCAATCATCAACATTAAACTCAAGATCTCTTCTCCTCACATCGGAATAAGATTTTTGTCTACTTTGAGCCGTCTTTAACCTCTCCCTTATCCACCTCACCTTCGCCAAAGCTTCCATAACCAAAATCAAGCCTAATAAAGCCATCTCTCCCATATCAAACCACCCAACTAGGGATCTACAGTGCCTATCATATAAAGCTTCAAAGGGAGCCATACTAATATTAGAGTGGTAGCTATTGTTGCAAGCAAACTCAATAAGTGGAAGATTTTTACCCTAACTACCCTTAAACTCCAAAACACAAGCCCTAGGCATATCCTCTAGAGTTCGGATAGTTTTTTTTGGCTTGGCCATCCATTTGAGGATGAAAAGTCGTGCTACGCTTGACCTTGGTACCAAGTCCCCTTTGGAAGGACCTCCAAAAATTAAAAGTGAATTGAGTAGCATGATCCGAAATGATAGACAAGGGTACTCCATGCAGTCTAACCAACTCATGAATATACAACTTGGAATAATCTTCTACACCATAAGTTGTTCTAAGCAGTATGAAGTGAACCGACTTTGTCATTCTATCAACAATAACCCAAATGGAATCAAAGTGCTTCCTAGTCTTTGGCAACCCAACCACAAAATCCATATTGATCTCTTCTTACTTCCAAGTAGGAATTTCTATGCCTTGGGCTAGGCCACCCATCCTTTGATATTCGGCTTTCACTTGTTAACAATTGTGATACCTGACTACAAACTTGGAAATATCTCTCTTCATACCACCCCATTAATGCACCTCTCTCAAGTCTCTATACATCTTTGTGGAACCGGGGTAAATAGAACAGGATAAATTATGGGCTTCTTTCAAAATCAACTCCCTTAAGTCATCACCATTAGGCACACACAACCTACCATGGTACCTAAGAGCACCATCCTCCCCTTGGGAGAAAACCTCCACTTTAGCATTTTTCACCAAAGCCTTCAACTCTAGCAAGGTGGAATCAAGGTCTTATTTTGAATTGACTTCCTCAATCAAAAATGATCTGGAACCATCAACAACCACTACATCACCATTTTCAACTTCATTCAACTAACCCCTAACCTAGCCAACCAGTGAACTTCTCTAGCTACCAAGTTACCAACATCAATATGAGCTAGATTACCCATGGACGATCTACTTAGAGCATCGGCCACGATATTAGCTTTGTCGAGATGATAGTGCATACTCATATCGTAGTTCTTAAGGAGTTCTAACTACCTTCTTTTCCTCAACTTAAGATCTTTTTAAGTGAACACATATTGGAGACTCTTATGGTTGGTAAACACATCTACATGAATCCCATACAAATAATAACACCAAATTTTCAAAGCAAACACCATGGATGCCAATTCAAGATCATAGGTGGGATATTTTGCTCATGCAACTTAAGTTGGCTAGAGTAATATGCTATAACCTTGTCATTTTGCATCAAAAAACACCCCAAACAAATCACTGAGGCATCACAATAGACTACAAACATTCTAACCCTTTCGATAGAGCCAAAATAGGAGCGGAGATGAGCTTGTCTTTCGAAGTTTGAAAACTCTTTTCACATTCATCAGTCCAAACAAATTTTTCCTTCTTTTGGGTCATCTTTGTCATAGAGGAAGCAATAGAAGAGAACCCATTCACAAACCTCCTGTAGTAACCCGCCAAACCCAAGAAACGTTTAATATCTATAGGAGTCAAGGGCCTTGGCCAATTCCGTATCACCTCCATCTTCTTTGGGTCCACTTTAATTCCACAACCCGACACCACATGCCCCAGGAAAGCAACCTCTTTCAACCAAAATTCACACTTTTGTATTTAGCAAAAAACCTCTCATTCCTTAAAATTTGCAACACCACTCTCAAGTGATTCACATGTTCTTCTTCACTCCAAGAATAAATCAATATATCATTAATAAAGACCACCACAAACATATCAAAGTAGGGATTAAAGATCCTATTCATGAGATGCATAAACATTGCTAGTGCATTAGTCAAGCCAAAAGAGATTACCACAAATTCAAAATGACAAAAACTAGTTTGAAAAGTCATCTTGGGAATATCATACTCCCTCACCTTCATTTGGGAGTATCCGGACTGAAGATTAATCTTTGAAAAGTGACTAGCCCCTTGTAGTTGATAAAAGAGGTCATCAATCCTTGGTAGAGGGAACTTGTTCTTTATAGTGACTCTATTGAGTTGCTAGTAACCGATGTAAATTCTAAGGGAACAATTCTTTTTCTTTACAAACAACACATGTGCACCTAAGATGACTTGCTAGGCCTTATGAAACCCTTCTCTAATAAATCACTCAATTGATCCTTCAACTCTGTCGTGGCCATATGGTTGGGGGGAATGGAAATGAGTTATGTATGGGGGAGGAGGTCTATAACAAAGTCTATTTTCCTTTTGGGAGGAACATAAGGAAGCTTATCGAGAAAGATATTCACCGGGACTGACTCAATAGGAAGGACTTTAGACTCAACATCCCTGACCCTTATAAGGTGATAAATGCAACCCTTAGAAATCATTTTTTAGGCTTTAAGGCAAGAAATGAATCTACCCTTAACCACCATATTATCACTTTCCCGTCTGAGGATGGGCTCATTAGGGAATTGGAACCTAACGTTGCAGGTCTACAATCAATGGAAGTATGACATGAATGTAACCAATACATCCGATGAATAATATCAAAATCCACCATTCATGTTCAACAAAATCAAAAGTCAAGAATTTATGCAATATTAACATGAGACAATCTCTATAGACTCTTTTAGCAATAATGGACTCACCAACGAAGGTAGACACTTTATAAGGTTCACACAACAGTTCGGGACACATATGAAGCTTATTGGCAACAAACGAAGTAACTTAAAAAAAGAGTGGCACTCGGATCTGTCAATGCATATACATCATAATCAAAAACCTTCAACATACCAGTAACAACATCGGACACCTTATCCACTCCTTGCCTTCCTTAGAGAGCATAGAACCTATTTTGCCTTGGAGCACTCCCTTGTTGGCCTCTTGCGCTTTGACCTGCATTAGCACCTTGGCCTTGAGGATGACTATCTCTACCCTTGTTTTAAGCATGACGACAATCAATAACCTTCTGACCCATCTCACCATAACCAAAGCAAGTATTAGAACTTTTCAAACATGGACCACCATGGTTTCTCCCACGCCTTTGGCACTTAGGATTTGTAATACCACCATTGCCACCCTGAAACCCTGGTTTAGATAGCTAATCATTAGAAAATGTCTTGTTAGGAGCATAGGAGGACCCTTGGCCTTGGACTTGTGGGCTTGCTGAAATCGGCCACCCTTAAAACCACTAAAGCCACTCTCAAATCGAGCCTTCTTGGACTCCCCAGTTCTTCTCTTTCTAAACTTTTCCCCCTCAAGTTGTTCACCATATTTCATGAGCCAAGACAAATCCATATCACTTACAATCATTGCAGCATGACACTCTTTATTTATTAAGTCAGACACACCCGACACAAACTTGTTCATCCTTGATCTAGGGTCGACCCCCAAATGATGAGCCTACTTCAAGAGCTTGTTGAACTTGAAGGCATACTCCCTTACACTCATGGAACCTTGCTTAAGATTCATGAACTCCATCATCTTGGCCTCTCTCAACTCGATAGGGAAGAACCGATTTAGGAAGGCGACTTTGAACTCTTCCCAAAGAATGACATCATTATCTTTCCTCTCCACCTTTCATTGAGCAAACCAAATTTAGGCCACACCATTGAGTTGGTAGGCCACTAATTCCCCCTTCTCCTCTGAATTTACTCCCATGATAGATAGTACCTTATACACCTTATCGATAAATCTTAGGGATCTTCCTCCGCTTAAGACCCCTAAGCCATATTTTTTAAGCATGAATACTTTCCCACCCAAAAATTCTCCGCTCAAAGATTAATTAATCTATAATATAAGTCTGTGGACTTTGATAGAGATTTTTCAACAATAATTTACATATGCTCTATTTCTCAAGAATACATAATAAATAGGAATAATTAATTGAGGGCTCGTAAATCAGTAGAGTTAATCATATTTATAAATGAGTAGAAAAAATAATGACTAATTTGTATAAAATATTATGTAAGTCATATTTCAAAAGGTTCCATCATATAGCCTAGATAAAATTTTGCTGCATAATAGTTTGAGTAATAAAATAGTAGTATTCATAACAATAGAAATTAAGAAGAAAGAGGAAAACCGTGAAGTTAATATATTTTTTTGTTGCAAGCTTTAAACTCTATTTATCAATTTCTCTTGTTTAAAAATACTTTCAAATAAAGTGTTTATCAATTATTATTAGATTTTCACCATTCATGAGATATTCAGATTATCAGTTTTACCAGATTGTCAATATTATTTTGTTAATCGATTTAAATTTCATTAGGAGTATTAATTATTACCAAATGGACATATAGAAGAAGGTTTACCATCAGTGATTGTTGTGATCTTCAGTAGCAATTTGTAAGTTCTATAAAACAATCTTAATA
>JAABOM020058013.1:0-14419 GCA_011800125.2 Solanum clarkiae
ATCCTCCTGCTTAGGACCTCCAGTTTCAGCCACAGCGCCCCTTTTTGCTTCGGGAGCCAGCCTTGGTAGCTTCTTGTATTTTCCTGCTTTGTAAACGTATTAATATATGTGTTCTGTTCAGTACTTGTGTCTAGAGGTCTGTGAATACTAGTGGGTCAAGGGCATATGAGTGATATTTGGGATACGCAGTGTGTTGTATAGTTTTGATACTCGATCAGGCAGCGAGACCGCTTTATGTATGTATGACATGTTTATTAGGCGGCAGGACCGCAGCGGTGACCTTGCCGTCCTGCATTTGTATTTGTGTACATTTGTATTATTGTCTGGGAAGCTGTTGGATCTTAATTTGCAGGTGAGGTTATTCAGTAAAACAGAGAAAACTCTGCCGAAATTCCGGTAGATTCCCGGGTCGGTTTAATTGAGAAATTTGGTTTACTATGTGCCTAAGTGCCCCTATCGGGCACTGGTCACGGCCCTCGGTTGGGCTGTGACATAAATTAAAACTGAAGAACCATCAAGAAATTATATATATTGGTCAATTTTGGGATAAAACTAAAAAGAAATCAATTTAATTATTAAAACTAAATCATATTAAATATAGTTCGTAATATCCATCTATTTGGTTTTCGTTGATTTTCTTCATTTAGTTCGATTTTTTTATTTCTGGGAAACACACTGAACAAAAAAAAAAGGTTAGAGGTCAGATTTTTCCAGTTGAAGCTAAGTTAAGCGTCATATTTATGCATTATGCCTAAAATAAACACTTTCACTTTTTTTTAAAATAAAAACCAGCACCTGACTCCTATCAATTTTCTTAAAAAGAATAGAATCCTATTATTTCTCCCAAAAAGAATAGACCAACCATCGTTTGTCCTTTGTTACCCAACGATCCTAACTATACCTTAACGTCGTTGTTCAAGTAAGGTTCTATATTCTCTCTTCCTTGATCCCATCCCCTGTCCCCCTTCAATTCAAATTTTGTACAAAGTGTGAGAATTATTTGAATTATTAGTGATAATTTATGAGTCCCTATGAGTAGATATTATCGTGAACTTTATTCTTACTTAGAACTATAATTCTCAATTTTCGGGAGGGTTGAAACCTCATCGTTGATGTTGAAACGAAGCTTATGTATCACCTCTTATATACTTTGGAATGCCTTATAAGTGTATTTTTCGAATATCTCTAAATTCATGCATGATTTCGAAAATCTAGCTTCATATTCTTGTTCATGGGAAAAAATAGAGTGGAAAAAGGGTAGCCCTCGATTTTTAGAAGACTCGTTGCAAAAAATAATTTTCGAAAAGGGGGTCGAGGCAGTGTGCCTGCGCGTCCATTGTGCGATGTACCTGGGGCGTGGAGTAGCACACTTTGGAGTGTGCGTTTGTTCCATGTCACGCCTGGGGCGCGAACCAGTGCAAAATTTTCCCCAATTTTTTTATTTCATCCAAGGGCATTTAGGTAATAATCCAATGCCCATTTAAATGTGAATGCCTCTATACTTAGTGATTTCTCACCTTCAAACTTTCAAGAAACACTCTCAAAATCCTCCCAAAATACTATCAAACCTTCCATTCAATCTCAGTAATCTCAAGAACAATCTTTGGATTCCAAGAACCCAAGCCAAGTCTCAAGCCTTCCTCAACTTTTGTTTCAAGAATTCCAAATTTTAGATATGTGGGTTTTCCATGGGTTCTTTCACCCATGGAGCCCAATCTTCTTATTTTATGAATATCTCATAATTTCAACTTGTATTTTTCATGGGTATTCCCTATTATGCATTATGAACATAAGTTGTGATTGATTTTATCAAATATTGAGTTATTATGTATGAATTGTTATTAAAAGCTTATTCTATGAGTTGATTTGAAACTATTGAAGCTATACATGATGTGTACTGTGGAAAATATGCCACATTGTGAATTCTTGATAGATTTCATGACACCCAAAAATAAGAGTTTTACTACTATATTGATGGGTTGATTTGCATGACTCTAAAATGGTTGATTTTTCTCTCTTATGGTTATTACTCTATAAATTGCATCGTTTGTACATGTTTTTAAATAAACACCATGTTTGATTAAACTACATGATAAGGATTTTCAAGTTAAAGATGAATTATTAATTGATTTGCGAATCAAGTGATTTCATGATAATTATGGGCTGCCAATTATGTATGAAACTCATGAAAAATTTATATAATTTACAAATGACAAGTTTTCTTTAATTCTACCCTCTTGTGAGTAAATTATGTCTATTTGAGGGGTCAAACATGACTGTTATTTTACCCTTATGTTCAAGATAAGCTCACTATTAGGGGTCAAGCATGTTACAAGTTTCTACCCTCATGTGAAATGCAATACCTACTAGAAGGGGTAAAGTTCATGTATTGTTTTCTACCCTCTAGTATAAAGTATATGCCCTTGTAGGGGTCAAGTATGTGAATGAGCTACTCATGCCATGTTATCATGTCTTTACAAGTTATTCATATTATGATTAAATATATGACTACTTCAAGTATTCCGTGGGATTGGATTTAACACTGATTGAGGCTTAAGGTGGGGGCTCAACTCAAGGGGTCCTTATATAAAGTCTTAGTCTCTAAACTATGTGCCACCATAGGATTATATCATTTCCCTAAAAGAGCTTACTAGTGGATCTATCTAGGTCATGTTACCCACAAAGTGGGGTCAAGCATGGTTTACCTTGGCAAGTAGACCACACCTTTGTCACGACAGCCTAGACGTGACATGGCGTATGGGGAACCCGAATGGACCTCAAGCAATTCTCTTAACATATCATTAGACATCCTTGGTCGCGAAAACAATAAAGTATAAATAAAGCATTAGAAGCAAGGGCAAAGGGACTAAGGGGAAACTTCCATATTATAAACAACGAGAGTTAATAGAGTCAAGACTCATAGCATAGATACATAACATATCCAACAACACCTCTACTACATAGATAAGAGCAGGAGTGAAGACAAGAAACCGAGCTCACCCTCATAGTCAATACATAATCAAAAGAAAGATAGTCTTAATACATAGCAATAGATCATAAGCTATGTCCCTGGAATGGAGGACTCACCAACAAGCTTGTAAGACAATCGTACTAGACACGTGGAAGAGGAGGATAATCAAGTAGTGCTCCGGTTCCTACATTGTGACATCATGTTGGAATAGAGTATGCTTTAGTACAGTTGAATGTACTAAGTATGTAGGATGCAATGCAACAATAGATATGCATCATAACCAAAATGCATAATTAGGCAATAGATGAACATATAGCAATATCACATCAATGGAAGATGCTTGAAGTAAATCGTACTCTCATAGAACATAACACATGTGTAGGGAGTGACCATTCTTAGAGAAATCCAAGGCCTACCACCTCCTTGGAGAGGCGCATGAGGTACAAACCCCTTCATGAGCTTGATGGAGTAAAAACCCCCCAACGAGTTGATGGGTACCCCAAACATGGTTGATGGAGTACAAACCCTGCAATAAGGTTGATTGAGTATAAAACCCCCTAACAAGGTTGATGGATACCAAGCCCCAACAAGGTTACCCGGGCCTACCACCTCCCAAGCTAGGAGATCGAGGTACAAACCCCTCAACAAGGTTATCCGGGCCTACAACCCCCCGAGCTATGCTTGGTCATCCCTAACACTATAGACATAATATCATATATATATATATATATATGTATGTATATATACATGTGTATATATATATTACTCCGATCATCATATAGTCATCGTAGCCATACATTCTTCACATCATCGTAAAATTATCATATTCACACATTCCTTTCATCATCAAATAGTCATCATATACATATATTACTTTCATCATCATATAATCATTCAACTCATAAGATATGTATTGGACCTTAACTTCCTCAAGAAACCATAACCAAACATTTTATCAAACACTTAGAGGGTGTGTAGTGCTAGTGTAAAATCATGTAATTCAAGAGTGAAATCATGCTATATTTCAATGTAAAACCTTTAATAGATAATTGGTAACACCCTCAAGCAATATACATCAAAACCTTTTATCAAATCTTTCTAGATATTAGATTCATGGCTCAAAATATGGTAAAACAGTCATAATTTCACAAATCCCAACATTGTGTGAAGTGATTTTCATAGATAAGACTCATGAGTAAATCAACTTTAAATCATTCAATTTTGAGGAAAAGGAAGCTTAGGCATCATAGTTGAAAGGAACCCATGAAATAAACCCATATATCTTAGCTTTGGAGATGAACTTGATGAAGATTGGAGATGGAGACTTGAAGTTTGAGTGCAATCCTTAAGATCCGAAAAGGGTTTTGAGACTTGAGTTTAGGAGTAAAATATCTGGCTAAGTGTTTGAATGAATATTGGGAAATGTCTAGAATGATATGAGACTAAAAAATGGCTAAGTATAGGCATTTTCCGGTTTGGGAACAGTTACGCCCAAGATTTCGAAGTCAATACTGGACCAAAATTAACACTAGTGCGCACCCTTGGCACATCGCGCCAGGGGCGTGAAAAGCTCACTGGAAATCGTCACTTAGAAAAATAAAAGTGCTAATCGTTTGCTCCTAATTTTGGGTTAGATCCATTTCCAAGTCAGAACGAGCTCCTGAACAAGAATATGAAGTAAGATTTTCGATATTGCGCATGGATTTTTAGCTATATGGAAATTATAATTTCGGGCTCTTTCGAGACACATTTTTGGGCACTTTTTGAGGTCGTTTCAATATCTCTCACTTGGGAACATTCATCCCCGAATGTCAAAGAAATCTATATGAGATACATTAAACATGACAATTTCAACCCACATAATAACAATGCACTAAAACATCATTTCAAAAATCTCATCATAAGTGTAAAATCATCATGAACATATCAATTTAAATATGAATACATGCAATTATATGTTGCTGAACTTAAGACTTGAGATCATATAAAGGACTTAGATAAATACTTAGGCTTGAGTGGAGTGGAAAAGGTAAGGATATCGCTTCAGCATGTCCGCTTCGGCCTCCCAAGTAGCACTCTGAACTTGTTGATTCCTCCAAAGGACCTTAACAGAAGTCACCTCTTTGTTTCTCAACGTCTTCACTTGCCTATCCAAAATCTGAACCGGAACCTCTTCATATGTCAAATTGTCTTCAATAACACCCACAACATCAAGATGCACAATCGCATTGGGATCTCCCACACATTTTGTCAACATGGATACAAGAAAGACCGGACATACCAAATCCATTTTACTAGGCAATTCCAATTCATAAACTATCTTGCCAACTTTTCTTATCATCCTATAGGGACCTACATACCTTGGGCTCAACTTGCACTTCATAACAAAATAAACCACACCCTTTATGGGTGACACCTTCAAATAAGCCCAATCACCAACTTGGAATTAAAGATCCTTTCTCCTCACATCGGTATAGGACTTTTGGCGGTCTTCAACCTTTCTATAATCATCCTAACCTTCTCAAGAGCCTCCATAACCTGATCTGGTCCCTATAAATATACCTCACTAACCTTAAACTAACCAACAAGTGATCTATAACATCTTTCAGAGAGAGCCTCAAAAGGAGCCATACCGATGCTAGAATGATAGCTATTATTATAGACAAACTCAATCAATGGAAGGTGATCATCCCAACTACCCTTGAGCTCTAATACAAAGCCCTAAGCATATCCTCAAGTGTTTAGATAGTTCTTTATTCTTGGCCATATTGAGGGTGCAAGGCCATACTAAGGTCAACTCTTCTACCAAGACCCCTTTGAAGGACCTCCAAAAGTATGAAGTAAATTGAGCACCACGATCCGATATGATGGACAAAAGAACCCCATGTAACCTCGCCAAGTCATGAATGTACAACCTTGCATAATCTTTAGCCCTATATGTGTTCTTAACCGGTAGAAAGTGAGCCAATTTTGTCATTGTATCAACCACAACCCAAATGGAATCGAAACCCTTTCTCATCTTGGTCAACCCAACCACAAAATCCATGTTTTCCACTTCCCACTTCCAAATCGGGACCTCAATGTCTTGGTTAGTTCACCTGGCCTTTGATGTTTGGCTTTTACTTGTCGACAATTATGAAAATCAGAAAGAAATTTGCAATGTCCCTCTTCATGCCTCCCCACCAATACACATCCCTCAAATCTCTATACATTTTAGTGGAACCGGGGTGGATAGAATAAGAAGAATTATGGGCCTCATCACGGATTTTCTCCTTCAAACCATCAGCATAAGGCATACACAACCTGTCTTGGTACCTAAGGGCACCATCTCCCCCTTGGGAAAAAACCTCCACCTTGGCCTCTTTCACCAAGGTCTTCAATTTTAACAAGGAGGAATCAAGATCTTGTTTTTCTTTTACCTCATCAACCAAGGAAGACTTAGAACCATCAACAACAAAAATACCCCCATTACCAACCTTTTCCAACCTAACTCCCAGTCTAGCTAATCGATGCACCTCCTTAGCCATCTGCTTATCACCACCATCAAAATGATCTAGCCTATCTATAGACACCCTACTCAAAGCATCCGCCACCACATTTTCCTTACTAGGATGGTAATACACATTCATATCATAGTTCTTAAGAAGTTCTATCCAACCTCTTTGTCACAAGTTGAGATCTTCTTGAGTGAAAACATATTAGAGACTCTTATGATCGGTGAACACATCAACACGCACCCCATGCAAATAATGTCACCAAATTGTCAAAGCAAACACTACAGCAACCAATTCATGATCAAGAGTAGGGTAGTTCCTTTCATGCACTTTGCGTTGTATAGAAGCATAGGCTATCACCTTACCATTTTGCATTAGCACACAACCCAAACCAACTCTAGAATAATCACAATACACAACAAATCCCTCAAGCCTATCATGTGGTGACAATATAGGAGCGAACACAAGCTAATCTTTCAATTTTTGGAAGCTCCTCTCACATTCATCGGTCTACACAAACTTAGCCTTCTTTTGAGTCAATTTTGTCATAGGAGAAGCAATAGACGAGAACCCATTTACAAATATCCGATAGCAACCCGCTAAGCCCAGGAAGCTCCTAATATCCGACGAGGTCAATGGTCTAGGCCAATTTGTAATCACATCGGTCTTCTTAGGATCCATATTAATACATTCCCCCAACACCACATGTCGTAGAAAGGCAACCTCCCTTAACCAAAATTCACACTTCTCATACATAGAGTATAGTTTCTCTTCGCTCAATCTTTGCAACACAAACCTCAAATGAGCTCTATCCTCCTCCTCACCATGAGAATAGATCAAAATTTCATCAATGAAGATCACAACAGAGGAATAAAGGCGGGGTTTGAAAACCCTATTCATTAGGTCCATGAAGATGGCTGGTGCATTTGTTAACCCAAAAGATATAACCACAAACTCATAATGCCCATACCTAGTCCAGAAGGCCGTCTTGGGAATATCACACTCCCTCACCTTCAGTTGATGATACCCAGATCGAAGATAAATCTTAGAGAAGTGGCTATGCCCATGCAATTGGTCAAACAAATCATCAATTCTTGGAAGAGAATATCTATTCTTGATAGTGACCTTATTGAGTTGCCGGTAGTCAATACACATTCTAAGTGACCCATCTTTATTTTTCACAAACAACACCAGTGCACCCCAAGGGGATTGGCTATGCCTAATAAAACCCTTCTCCAACAAGTCCCTTAATTGTACCTTCAACTCCTTTAACTCCACCGGGGCCATATATAAAGGGGAATGAAAATAGGTTGAGTATCCAGGAGGATGTCTATACCAAAATCTATTTCCCTTCCGGGAGGAACACCGGGAAGGTCATTTGGAAAAACATCAAGAAACTCATTTACAACTGAAACCAACTCTATGGGAAGGACTTTGGACTCCACATCCCTAACCCTCACAAGATGGTAAAGACATTCCTTAGAGAGCAACTTATGGGATTTAATGCAAGAGATGAATCTACCCTTGACCACCACAATTTGATTGTCCAACTTAAGGGCGTGTTCATTTGGGAATTGGAACTTGACCTTATGGGTTCTACAATTAATAAAAACATATTATGCATGCAACTAATTCATCCTAAGAATAACATCAAAATCAACCATATCTAACTCAATAAGATAACAAGGCAATATTTTATGCAAGATGCAAATAGGACAACTTCTATAGACTTTCCTTGCAACAATAGATCCACTAATAGGAGTAGACAACTCACATGGCTCATGTAACAATTCGGGCTCAACATGGAACTTTTTGACAACAAAGGGGGTAACAAAAGAAAGATTGGCACCCGGATCAATCAATGCGTACACATTAAAGTCAAGAATTTTCAACATACCGATAACAACATTGGGGACCTCATCAACCCCTTGCCTCCCACACAAAGCATAAAATTGATTGTGCCTTGGGGCATCATCATGTCAGCACCTTTCCCTGGAGGAACTACATTAGTACCTTGTGGACAAACCTTCTTACACTTATTGTGATTTCGAGAACAAACTATTGCCTTATGCCCCATTTTTTCCCACAACCATAACAAGAACCGATATTCCTCAAACATGGGCCACTATGAGCCTTACCATACTTCGGACACACATCAATAGGAGCCACACCCCTCACACCTTGGGCCCTTGGAAAAGCACCGATATCCATGCACCGTGTCACTTCTAGGCGCGAGGCTTGGGTCGTGAAAAACTTTGTATCAAAGAACTAGCTTGTTAGACTCTTGGAGTCCAACACACCACATCGATTAGAATCTTATTCATATTTGGATTGTGCACCACAACTATGTGTAGAAGGCTGTGAGACCTTTAAGGAAATGCTTCCCTTCTTTATGTTCTAAGTCACGCAATAGAGTTGAAGTAAGCTTCCCCCCTCCCCCCTAAACGATTGTTCTTCGCTATGCTAGATCATGCCTAACACAAGAGGAAGACAAGCCCCACACCTGAGGAACAATCGTCCAATGGGGAGCTCCAGGATGCTCTACCCTTGCTTGCACAAGTTGTGGCTAATCAAGACAATCAAGGGGCCCAAGCCCCTTATACTCCTACACGGGCATATCGTGTGAGAGACTTCATGAGGATGAATCCCCTAGAATTCTATGGGTCTAAGGTAGATGAGGACCCTCAAGTGCTCATTGATTAGGTGTACAACATATTGGCTATCATAGGTGTGTGGTTGGAAGGCAAGATGGAGTTGGCGGCCTACCAACTCAAAGGGGTGGCACAAATATGGTATAACCAATGGAAGGAGGAGAAGGGAGTCAACTAAGCGGTGCTTTGGTAAGAGTTCAAGGTTGCTTTCCTTAATCGATTATTTCCTCTTGAGCTTAGGGAATCTAAATTGGTGGAGTTCATGAACTTGAAACAAGGATCTTTGAGTGTGAGAGAGTAAGCCCTCAAGTTTTACCAACTTTAAAAGTATGCTCCACATTTGGCTGCCGACTCAAGGTCTAAAAATAACAAATTCATGAAGGGTTTGTCTGACTTAGTGAGTGAAGAATGCCGGTCCGATATGTTGATTGGTGACATGGACTTGTCCTGTCTGATGACCTATGCCGAACAAATGGAAGAGGAGAAACTGAGGAAGAAAAAGGGTCATAAGGCCAATATGGAACGTTCGGAGAGTAAGTTCCAAAGCCGAAAGGGTGGCCGGTTTCTTCAAGGCCAAGGGTATTCTCATGCTCCTTATAGGAGGTTTGCCAATGAAATTCTAAGGGTACAAGGTGTTGGTGGTGTGGGTCCTATTGATGTGTGTCACAAGTATGGTAAGGTTCATGGTGGCCCATGCTTGAGGAATATCGGTGCTTGTTATGGTTATGGGGAAATAGGGCATAAGGCAATAGATTATCCTCGAAATCGTAACAATAGTAAGGAGGTTCTTCCACAAGATGCTAATGCGGTTCCTTTGGGGAGAGGTAGCTGACAAGATGGTGCCCTAAGGATTAATTGGTCTTATGTTTTGCATGGAATACAAGGGGTTGATGAGGTCTCCGATGTTGTTTTTGGTATGTTGAAAATCATTGATTTTGATGTGTATGCATTGATTGATCCGGGTGCCACTCTTTCTTGTTTTACCCCCTTTGTTGCCAAAAAGTTCCATGTGGATTCCGAGCTATTGCATGAGTTATATGAGGTTTCTACTCCTATTGGTGCATCTATTGTTGCTAGCAAAGTATATAGAAATTGTCCCATTTGCATCTTCCATAAAACATTGCTTTGTGATCTTATTGAGTTGGGCATGGTTGATTTTGATATTATTCTGGGATGGATTAGGTGCATGCATACTATGCTTCTATGGATTGTTAAACCCATAGGGTCAAGTTTCAGTTCCCAAATGAACCCGTCCTTGAGTGAGATACTCATGATGTGGTGGTCAAGGATTGATTCATCTCTTGCATTAAAGCCCGTAAGTTGATCTCTAAAGGGTGTATTTACCATCTTGTGAGGGTTAGGGATGTGGATTCCAAAGTCCTTCCCATAGAGTCGGTTCTAGTTTTAAATAAGATTCTTGATGTCTTTCCAAATGACCTTCCTGGTGTTTCTCCCGAAAGGGAAATAGACTTTGGTATAGACCTCCTCCCCGATACTCAACCCATTATTTCTATTCCCCCTTACCCTATGGCCCCAACTGAGTTAAAGGAGTTGAAGGAACAATTGAGGGACTTATTGGAGAAGGGTTTTATTAGGCCTAGTCAATCACATTGGGGTGCACCAGTGTTATTTGTGAAAAAGAAGGATGGGTCTCTTAGAATGTGTATTAACTACCAGCAACTTAATAGGGTCACCTTCAAGAACAGGTATCATCTTTGAAGAATTGATAATTTGTTTGACCAATTGTAAAGGGCTAGCCACTTCTATAACATTAATCTTTGGTCAGGGCATCGTCAAGTGAAGGTGAGGGAGTGTGACATTCCCAGGACAACCTTCTGGACTCGGTATGGCCATTACAAATTTGTGGTTATGTCTTTTTGGTTGACCAATGCACTGACCATCTTCATGGACTTGATGAATAAGGTCTTTAAACGCTACCTTGATTTCTTTATTGTGGTCTTCATTGATGATATTTTTATCTATTCACATAGTAAGGAGGAGATGTGGGCCATTTGAGAGTTGTATTGAAAAGATTGAGGGAGGAGAAATTGTATGCTAAATACAAAAAATGTGAATTTTGGTTGAAGGCAGTGGCCTTTCTAGGTCATGTGGTGTTGGGGGATGTTATTAAGGTGGATCCTACGAATACAGATGTGATTAGAAATTGGTCTAGTCCATTGACCCTGTAGGATATTAGGAGCTTCTTGGGTTTAGCGGGTTACCATTAGAGGTTGGTGAATGAGTTCTCTTGTATTGCTTATCCTATGACAAGATCGACTCAAAAGAAGACTAAGTTTGTATGGACCAACAAGTGTGAAAGGGGCTTCAAAACCTTTAAAGATAAGCTTGTCTCCATACCTATATTGTAACTACCGGATGGGCTAGAGGAGTTTGTTGTGTATTCAGATGCTGCTAGAGTTGTTTTGGGTTATGTTGTAATGCAAAATGGTAAGATGGAATCTTATGCTTCTAGGAAACTCAAAGTGCATTAAAAGAACGATCCTGCTCTTGATCTTTAATTGGCTGCCGTGGTGTTTGCCTTGAAAATTTGGCATCATTATTTGTATGGGGTGCATGTTGATATGTTCATCATTCATAAGAGCCTCCAATATGTCTTCACTCAAAAAGATCTCAAGTTGAGACAAAGAAAGTGCCTAGAACTTCTTAAGGACTATGATATGAGCGTGCCTTATCATCCCGGTAGGGCTAATGTGGTGGCGGATTCTTTGAGTAGGGTTTCTATGGGTAGCCTAGCTCATGGTGGTGGTAAAGAGGTTTCTAGGGAGGTGCATCGTTTGGCTGGATTGGGAGCTAGGTTGGAAGAGGTTGGTAATGGTAGTGATGTTGTTGTTGATGGCTCTAAGGATTCCTTGGTTGTTTAGGTCATAGCAAAACTAGATATTGATTCCTCCTTGTTAGAATTGAATGCATTCGTGAAGGAGGTCAAAGTGGAGGTTTTCTCCCTAGGGGGAGATAGTTCCCTTAGGTACCAAGGTATGTTGTGTGTGCCTTGTGTTGATGGTTTGAGGGAGAAAATCCTTGATGAGGCCCATAATTCTTCCTATTCTATCATGCCGGTTCCACCAAAATGTATGGAGATTTGAGGAATGTGTATTGGTGGGGAGATATGAAGAGGGACATTACCAAGTTTATTTCTGTTTGTCATAGTTTTCAACAAGCCAAAGGCGAACATCAAAGACCGAGTGGCCTAACCCAGGACATTGAGGTTCCTACTTGGAAGTGGGAAGAGATTAATATGGATTTTATGGTTGGGTTTCCTAAGACTAGAAAGAGTTTTGATTCCATTTGGTTTGTGGTTGATAGGATGATGAAATCGACTCACTTTCTACCAGTTAAGACCACATATGGGGCTAAAGATTTTCACGACCCGAAATTCAGTCGTGATGGCACTCGTCTTATTCCACCAAGACAAGTCAGCCTACAACTAAATTATAACATTAAAATACGAAATTATAATAAAAATGAAAGTTCAATTACAGATAATAAGTCAACTTAATGAAAATCCCCCAAAACCTAGTTGTCATGTGCACAAGCTTCTAATGTATTATAATAGATTCAAAAGGAAACACAAGTATCAAATGATATTGTCTCTAGAATAGAACAAAATCATAAAATAGGAGTAAGAAGTCAACTGGAATGATAAACAACTACCTCTCGCAATCTCCACAGGAAGCCGCAGACAAGGAAAAGTAGAGAGTATCACAACAATCCGGGCTCGCAACCTACAAAACTATTATAGCTAGGGGGTGAATACCAAACACACGGTACTCAGAAACTGAACTAATAAACACAAAATTAAGTAGTATAGAATACCTGCACCCCTCAGTACTCCCACTAAATCCCCACAACTACAACCTAACTCATAACCTTCATAATTACACCCCCCAAAAATTCTATAATCAAAGCCTTTCACAGTATAATTCTCATCTATCCCACTTCAAGTCATAAGGAAAAATTCTACAGTTTTATCGAGTTCTCACTAATTCATCAAGTGTCATCAAATTAATACCAAAAGTAATCATGTAAAGACATAAACAAGTCAATGATATAATGAACAACCAATCTCAATAGCACTTCATATAATCATAACAAGCCAGAGCATTATGAGATGAAAATGAATGTTGTGAGATGTAATGCAATGTCACGTAGAATGATGCATGTCTGTCCTAGTGATACACATTCGCTGATCATAAACATGCCTCAGTCAAAATCCATTGGGGACCACACATGGACCATGTATCCATCGTGGCACGCGACACGTCTCTCGAATCATGTATCCCATCGCGGCGCGCTACACGTCCCTCGAATCATAGTAACCGTCATGGCATGTGACACGACCCTTGAATTCTTTTTTTCTTTTTTTACTAGACGGAACCATTTCCCTTCGGCTTTTTATTTCTTTTCTTGGATCATCAAGAAAACATATAGTAAATGCACATAATCGTATTCATGGAAATAAAATATGCAAGATGCTCATACAAATTCATATGTCTCAAAATCAAGAATTGGTAGCTCAATGCCATACATGTTGCAATATCCACACCTTAATACCATCACAACCCTAGCCATATTTACATCCTAAGTAAGTATCACTTCAATATTAATAACAAATAATCACTAATTCACATATAATAAATCTCCCTCATTAATTTCCAAATCAAATATCACTATAGAATAATACCCAAATCAAAATATTTCAATCAAAATCTACATAAATCATTTTCAACACCTCACACAAGAAGTACAAGATTCTATAAACTTAACAAAGGTTAAAAATCTACTTGCCTTATATAAAGTCTTGAATCACGTCAATTCTGAAGATTTTCCCTTTCTATGACACTCTAATTCACCAAGATCTATTCAAATATAACATCATAATATATAATAAATCTAACTACACTAAAATTAATTAATTCAGGTGAAAAGGGGTAAAACGGTCTAAAAATTTTATCGTCCAAAAAATAACATCGGAATCTGAAAACTTTTACATGAAAACATTCTCCAAGTGATAAGAAATTCAGTGGTGAAAACCATTTCAAAAACGGATCTAATTTGAGGAAAAAATCATATGTTAAAGTTTTCAAAATATATTAAAAACGCAGCAGTATATCTGCAGATTTTACCTCAAACGAAGCAACAAAATCAGTTTCTAAGACTCCCACGATGTTATCCTCAAAAAAATATATAATTTAGCCTTTTGAATCACTCAAATCTGATCAACATTGAGAGAGAAATCGTTGGTTGAAGTTTGGGGAAAGTTTGCGATCTTCTCTTCCCTTTCT
>JAABOM020058014.1:0-14419 GCA_011800125.2 Solanum clarkiae
GGAAACTCTGCCGAAATTTCGGTAGAATCCTTAGCTAATATAATTGGGAATTTGGTTTGGTATTGTTTGGGTGCCCGATTGGCACTAATCACGACCCCTGGGTTGGGTCGTGACAGAAGCAATATCTTATCAAATCATGTCAGAAAACATGATTGGGCTTAACCCACTTCATAATTTCATACATCCATACTCATGAAATGCATATGCAATGAAAAATATGGGAATGACAGGGTTAATTCAGATTCAATCTAAAATCAATAATATTATATGATTATAAAGTAAAACTATAATTAAATCCACATTTAAACTATAATATAAATCACTCATACTTAGATCAAAGCCTTAAAAGGACTATGCACAATCATAGATTCATAAAAAATGATGAAATCCAATATTTCAATGTTAAACCATCTTAAAATCAATAGATAAATATAACCCATTCATTATTGTAACTTAAGAAATCATAATATTTAAAACCTCAAATTAAAGTAAGCAAAATTCATATAGATTTCTTGAAAACAGGTTGGGTCTCCTTGATTGGAAGTAACCAAGGATCAAAAAGCCACATACATTCACCAAGATGAAGAAAGCCCAAAGGAATTTGAAGAAGAATTGAATTTGTCTTTATTTCCAAGTTGAAAATCTTCAAGAGTTGAGTCTTTTGAATGAGAGAGAGTGAATGTGAATAGGGTTTTAGGTCTTTAGAAGGTCATTATATAGTACAGGAGATCCCAAAAGACCAATAAAAATAATCAAATTTATGACAATGTCATTAATCAAACAGAATTAAAAAGAAAAACCCGTATATATCCCTGCACAGATGAATTCTACAAAAAGGTGCATAACTTCTTCATTGGAACTCTAAATGATGTGAAACCAAGTGAGTTGGAAAGCTAATTCAAAGAGCTTTCATTTGATAGTTCGTGGTCTACCCAGCTTCTTTTGTGCTAAGAGATATGACCATTTACAGTTGACCCTTCTATCGGTACTTGTGAGAAACTTAGCCAATGAAATTCCTTTGAACTTGACTTGATGTAGGAGACCATGATAGCCTTAAATGACATAAATAAGATTATTGAAGGCTTAAAAGTGAACCTAGCTTGAGTTTGAAGATCCCATACTTAGAAAATTTCACGAAGTTAGCTATACTAGGGGCAACATGACCCGTGTGATGTCACACAGTTCGTGACACGGGTCGTACCCCCTATACTTCGAAAAATTTTCACGATGAAGTTATGAGACGTGGTCAATACTTGAAAAAATCTTCCATCCCAGAGCTATACGAACGGACACATGGTCTGTGAACCTTCACACGGTCCGTGAAGGTGGTCGTGTCCCACTACTTTCCTTCAGACATTGGTGTTCCAAGCTCAAGGCCATTACGCGGCCTTCTACATGGTCCGTGAAGTGTCACACGGCCCATGTGGGGTCCAACTATGATATGCCTTAGCCTGAAACTCCACTCCAAGGCCACACTCTCAGAATTACGGCCAAGTTTGTGCCACTAGACGCCACATGGCTCGTGTGACCTCACACTGACTGTATGGTCTCCGTTGGGACGACACTTGGTCCAATTTTTGTCTAAAACAAAATTCTCAAGCTTCGTTGAAGTCATACAAAAATCTGGGTCCTTACATCATCTCCCCCTTGGGAACATTCGTCCTTGAATGTGGTAGAAAAAGGCTTGAAAGGCTTGACTTAGAACATTAAAATCCCAAACACAAGGTCCAATGCGTAATTCATCATTTGAAAATCATCGAGTTATTAAAACTCATATCAAAACGCATTCAAATCATTTAAAACATCATGAAAATAAATCATTTTCGTGCGCATGTATGCATGTCATATCATGAGACTCAAGAGTGAAGAATTAGGACCATTGAGAATAGGAAGAACCTAATATCATAGGCTTGAGTAGATTGGAAAGGATAGAGGTATCGTTGCATCATACTTGATCTCACTTCCCACATAGCACTTTCCACATGTTGATCCTCGTTACGAAGCCTCTGCACTTGCGCATCCAAGAACTCAACCGAAACTTCCTCATAAGACAAGTTCTCCCCAACCTCAATGACTTCCAAAGGCATACTAGCACTAGATTACCAACCAACGTCCTCAACTTAGACACCTAGAGGACTGAATAAATAAAACTCAAACCCAGGTGCAAATCCAATCCATAGGCCACATTCTCAAACTGCTCCACCATCTCACAAGGACCTACATATTGAGAACTTGACTTGACCATTTTTTCCAAAAAGTATCACACCCCTTCATAGGTGAAACCTTCACATAAATCTCAATCTCCAATATGTGACTCATGATCCCTCTTTCTAACATCCGAATAAAACTTTTGATGACTTCGAACCATTTTCAACTTGTCCCTAACTAATTCCACTTTTCCCATAGCCTCCAACACTAAATCTTGGCCTATTGAAGTCATCTTATCTAACTCAAACCATCCCACCAAAGACCTATACCTTCTACCACACAAAGCCCCAAATGTTGCCATACCAATGCTAGCACAAACGTTATTGTTGTAAGTCAACTCAACAGGTTAGGTGATCACCCCAAATAACCTTGAATTCCAACTTGCAAGTCAACATGTTCTTCAAAGTTTGAATTGTCCTCTCAGCTTGCCCTACGGATTGAGGATGAAACACGATATGTACCTGACTTCACCTTCGGGCCAAGCCCCCCCTCCCCCCTTGACATAATTTCCAAAAGTGAGAAGTAAGTTGGATACCATAATCCAACATAATAAAAGTAGGCATACCGTCCAGTCTAACCAACTCCAAATTACATAACTTGGCATTGCCTTCAACATTAAGAATAGTCTCAACCGATAAAAAGGGAGCCCACTTAGTCACCTGGTCAACAATAACCCAAACTTAATCAAATTTCTTTTGGATCCGAGGCAATCCAACCACAAAACTCATGTTCACTTCTTCCCACTTCGAAGTAGAAATTTTAATATCTTGATCCAAACCACTGGGTCGTTGGTTTCTGCTTTCACTTGTTGACAATTAAGACATTCGAACACAAATTTGGCTATATCCTTCTTCATATTGTTCCACCAATACACCTCTTTCAAATCCTGATACATCTTAGTAAACCCTAGGTAAAAATAATGAGATTTAGTGTCTTTACTCATGATCGCCCTCCTAAGATCATCTACATCCGAAACACATAACCGATCTTGATATGGAGGTACAACATCTCTTCCCTTGGGAGAAAACCCCTATCTTCTTTTTAGCAACCAACCTCTTCAACACAACGAATGATGGATCTAGATCTTACTTAGCCTCACCACCAACAACCAAAGAAGATTCGGCTCCATTCTTAACACGAATACCACTATCCTTAGAGTCGGCCAACCTAACATCCAATCAAGTCAAAAGGTGAACATAATTGCCAATTCTTTCTTCCCTTCAGTAACATGAGCCGCACCTCCCATAGATATCCCACTAAGAGTGTCAACTATAGTGTTAGCCTTGCCCGAATGATATCGTACACCCTTATCGTAGTCCTTACGGAGCTCCAACCTTTACCTTTGCCTTAAGTTAAGAACCCTCTAAGTGAACACATATTGCAAAGTATTATGATTGTGAAGACATCAAAACGCTCCCCATGCAAATAGTGTCTCCAAATTTCAAACCAAATACCACCGTCGCTAACTCAATATCATGAGTCAGGTAATTACATTTATGCACCTTCAATTGCCTTGATGCATAAGTTATCACCTTACCATGTTTCATAAGTGCACGAACCCAATGCAAACCCAGCAGGATCACAATACACCACTAACCCATCCAAGCCCTTTGGTAAAGTCAAAAATGGAGCCAATGTAAGCCGATCTTTCAAATTCTGAAAACTCTCCTCACACTCACCCAACCATACATACTTGGCCCCATTTTGATTCATCTTGGTCAATAGAGATGCAATAGATGAAAACCCTTCAACAAACCTTATGTAATAACCAGCCAACCCAAGAAAACTCTGAATACCCGAAGGAGCAAGCTTGTCAAATAGTGCACACCATTCATCAACTCCCATCTAACCTCATCAATAAGATCAGTTACAACATCCTCCTTTGTTGGATTTCATTACGAGCCCAAAGTAACTTTCTCTATTTGGTAGTAAGGGATGGAGATAGGAAATCTTAAGACACATTACATGGCATGATAAGAATCATGAAAAAGTGAAACATTCCCTAAAACGCCTTGTAGCCTCCTACCCATAGATGTGACGGGCTTCACACCCATGAATAAGACTCTACTTGACATGGCATATTGGACTCCGAGGACCATTTATAAACCTAGTGCTCTGATACCATCTCTGTCACAACCCGGACCTAGGGTTTAGGAGTGAACTGGCAAATGGGAACCCGAGAGTCCCCAAACAAGCCTGTAAGTATCCAACTTCACATATAGGTTCGGAAGCGTATACAAAATTAAAGACATAGTTCTAAGGAATGGAAAAGTAGTACTCATGCTATGGGGATACCTTAGGGAAAGGAATTAGCATAGATTCACATAGCATATAACACATAATGACTAAGGGATAGGTATGTATGACTCACGCTATAGGGGCAATTTGGGACTTAGGATCTTTCACCCTTCCACATCAAACATACATATATAGCATAATTTCCATAGTCAAACCAAAAGATAACCATGATCATAAGGTTCAAATACAATGCATAACACATAGATCAGAGGAGAGTCTACAAGATGTCCGATAATATCTCTAGTCATAAGATAGGATGGAGGCAAAGACATGTTTCGAGCTTATCCTCAAAGTATAGATAACATAAAAATAAGCAGCTTAAGGTAGAGGAATAGTGGCTTATCTTTGGAAGATAGGACTCACCATAAAAAATGTCACAAAATCTGATCTTACCATCGAACGGTAGATGAAAGTAATTTTCGGCCCCTACCTGGTGAGATCATATAGGCAAAAGTATGCATTAGTACGTTTGAATGTACTAAGTATGCAAGGTGCAATGCATGTAACTTGCCAAAACCTACATACAATGTTAGATGGCAAGGGCACATAGTGTAGAAATAATCATATATCAAAAGAGTGGTATACAATATGCTATGAAACTAATGATGCATGAAATGCACAATTGGGCTTAAAAGCCGAACATCATTCATAATAATTCATACTTAGGCTCAAATGCCAAAACCATACTCTTATAGTCATAAAAACTCATGAATTGGAATACCCTATTCATATACAAAATGGTGCAAGCACCCAAAATGCTCAAGGAGCCATTTCATAGACATGTATATGATCATATTCTTGTCATAACCAATATCTTATCAAAAGCATATCATAAAACATAATTGGGATTAAACCACGTCATAATTTCGTAAATACATGCTCATGAAATACATATGCTATGAAAAATATGGGAATGGCATGGGTAATTGACATTCAATCTAAAATCAATAATATAACATGGAATTAAAGTAAAACTATAACCAAATTCACATTTAAACTATAATATAAATCACCCATACTTAGATCAAAGCCTTAAAGGGACTATGCACAATCATAGATTCATAAAAAATGAGGAAATCCAATATTTCAAGCTTAAACCATCTTAAAATCAATAGATAAATATAACTCATTCATTATTGGAACTTAAGAAATTATAATATTTAAAATCCCAAATTAAAGTAAGCAAACTTCATATAGATTTCTTGAAAATAGGTCAGGTCTCCTTGATTAGAAGTAACCAAGGATCACAATCCCACATACCTTCACCAAGATGAAGAAAGCCCAAAAGCATTTGAAGAAGAATTGAATTTGTCTTTATTCTCAAGTTGAAAATCTTCAAGAACTCTTGAGAGCATTTGAGAGAGTTTTTGAATGAGAGAGAGTGAATGTGAATAATGTGAATAGGGTTTTAGGTCTTTAGAAGGTCATTATATCGCATAGGAGATCCCAAAAGACCAATAAAAATAACAGAATTTATGGAAATGCCATTAATGAAACAGAATTGAAGACCAATTGAATTGAAGGCATGAAAGTGAAACTAAATTGATCTTGAAGATCCCATACTTAGAAAATTTGACGAAGTTAGCTATACTGGGGGGGGGGGGTACACGGCTCGTGTGATATCACACTGACATGGGTCGTACCCCTATACTTGGAAAATCTTCATGATGAGGTTACGAGATGTGGCCCATACTTAGAAAAATATTTCATTTCAGAGTTATACGGATGGGCACACTGTCTGTGAACTTTCACATGGCCTATGAAGGTGGTCGTGTCCCACTACTTTGCTTCAAACTTTGGTATTCCAAGCTCAAGGCCATTACACGACCTCCCCATGGTCCGTGAAGTGTCACACGGCTCGTGTGGGGGGTCCAAGTGTGTTGTGCCTTAGCTCGAAGCTCCACTCCAGGTTGCACTCTGTAAATTAACACCAAGTGTTATGCTACTGGAGGGCACACGGCTCGTGTGACCTCACACTAATTGTGTGGTCTCCCTTGAGATGACAGTTGGTCCAAATTTTGCCAAAAATGAAATCCTCAACTCCGATGAAGTCGTACAAAGATTTGGGTCCTTACACTGAGTGTCAATCATGTTTAGGGTACTCTCTCGGGGTGTGACATGGTCGATACTCAGAAATCATTGCTTGTTTCAAAGAGAACCACTTGATCTCAATACTCATTCATTCATCAGTAGAATACATAGATTAAAAATAGAGAATACTTATGTGGGCTCTTAATATCTAGAAAGAAATTTTCACAACCCGACTTTTCAAGTCATGATGGCACCTATTAGATCCCACCTACAGGGAAGCCAACCAAATCTAAGGCACCTGTCCTGAATCATTAAACATGGAAATACCAGGAAGTACTAATAACACAACCACAACCTACCCAGAATTGAAAAGTCATCTGCACGGAGCTACAATAGACATGAGCACACACTCATATATGTAGATAATGTAACACCCAGCGAAAAAACTAAAATACCCCTAGAATTGACCTTGCGCATAACGCGTCTTCCATGCTCCGTTTGTAAATCCTTGATCGGATTTGCAATCAGCATGAAAAACTGAGTCAAAAAGTGATCTCGACTAGATTTTAACATGATCGAGTCAAATTATTTTTCTAAAAAATTCCAAAATAGTGGCCTTTCCGTTCCCCTTCTGCGACGTGCCAGGGACGCGGAATCCCACTTGTGTTTCTTTTTCAATATGTCAATGTAAAAGTTGAAATTTGTGAAAATCACTCAAATAACACTGGTGCACGATGTGCACCAGAACAAAAGCAGACTATTTTTTTCTTTTAATAGGGAGGATAGTTTCGACCTTTCCACATCCCATAATCCTAAACTAGTCTATTTTAAGTATAATTTAAGTCCTAATCGCAGAGAACACAGTTTCATTCTTTCAAAAACCCTCCCAAGAAAATTCAAGCATAAGGAAAAAAATCAAGATCGTAGTGGGGCTCAAGAATTCTTTCCAATTCTTTCCAATTCTTTAAGAATTCTTTCTGAGGTATGTAAGGCCCTCCCAAAAAGTTATTTTTAATTATTATTTTGGAATATAAAGTCCCAAATTCCGTACAAGCTTCTAGTTAAGCCATAAGATCAAGAGTTTTCATCTCCTATTAGTTAATTCCATCAAAATGTTGGTTTATGCACTCCTTTTGATATGAAATCATGTCTTTTACGGATTTTAGTATGAAGTTGCATTGTTGTACAGTATTTACTGTAAAAGATATATTCTTGAGAATCTTGAATCTACTTCAAGAAAAGAAAAAGTAGCATATTTATAGTTCAAATCAAATTAAAGAGTATTTTCTTTGAGATTTTTTTGCACTTCAGCTGAGTAACCTAGCATGTTTGAAAATACTTGAAAAGATACTAGTTTCAGTCAAGGTAAAGAATTTTGTTGAGAAAGTAAAGTAGTAAGTTGGGATAGGTCCCCAAAAGATCAGATTTCAAGAATTCATAATCTTTAAGTATGAGCTATATATAGATTATTTTTGAGAGTAGTATTAAGAATCGATATGAGTGAGAGTATAATTAATTACTCGAACTCATAAACTATGTAGCCAGCATAGGATAAGATTGTACAACGGTACCTTTCTCATTAGCCACTGAGATGGCCCAGTTTTGGGATGGATCCACTCCCCTAGTTCTTCGTCCCCTACCCCAGCAAAGTACGGGATGGCTCCGGCAGCGTGGGCAAGATGTTGTATCACCACGAAGCTCATAGTAGTGGTTATTGGTTAGAGAAAATCCCCATGCTAAGAAGATATATTTTACTTACAACTTTTTAGCATGTTAATTTCAGCATACCAAGTATCTACTATTATCATTATTTCATTATGAGTTATATTTATGTCTTTTTGAGAAATATTATGTTACTCTGAGTTACTATTTTGTCCATCTTACATACCGTACATTCCAGGTATTGACGTCCTTAGGACCTGTATCATTTTATGATACAGACGCAAGTGACAGAGTTCCTCAACAGTCGTTTCGTTGAGAACTAGCTAGACAGCTTCCAGCCATTTGGTGAGGCACCTTCTTAGTCAGAGGTTCTTGAGTTACTTATCTTTTATTTCAGCATTTATTTTAGTTTTGGCTACTTGGGGCATGTCCCAGTAATTCCTTTCAGACAGCTATAGTAGAGGTTCCATAGACTATGTGTCAATATTCTAGTTCTAGTTTATTTAGTTATTGATTGAGAACTTTTACACTTAGTTTATGCAAACAGTTCAGGCCAAGTGGCTCGTTTGGGACCATAAATGGTTTTCAGTGCCAACCACGTCCAGGGTATAGGCTCAGGGCGTGACAAACTTGGTATCAGAGCCTAGAGTTCAAGAGTCCTAGGGAGTCTATGGAATCGTGTCTAGTAGATTCCATATTATGGGTGTAAAGCACGCCACATCTATAATGGGGAGGCTACGGGACATTAGGAAGTGTCATCATTAATTGTTATTCCTTGTCTCGTGCTTCAAAGTATATCTCTATAAAGTCCCTTCTAACTCATGCTTTCACGCCATGTTTTCATATCATATCTCCTCGCAGAGCTAACGGACCAGTAAGGGATAGAGAGTGCCCAACTAGGAGAAATGAAAACTAGCCTGGCCGAATTCCTGAAGATCCTAAAGGTCCAGTTGTGCCTGTGGAGCAGCCACAAAAAGAAGATATCTCCAATGCTAAACTTCACTAGGCCATCCAGTCTTTGGCTCAGGCGATCACTACAAAGAGAGGTCGCCAAGGAGATGGCAGCAATGATAGGTCAGATACTGCTAGAGTTAGGGAGTTTCTAAGGATGAACCCACCAGAATTCACGTGGTCCAATGTGAAGAAGGATCTTGATAACTTCATTGAGGAGCTCCAAAAGGTGTTCCAGGTTATGCATATGTATGATGTTGAGCGGGTTGACTTGGCAGCCTACCAGCTCAAAGGGGTAGCTAGACTCTAGTTTGATCAGTGGAAAGGAAATAGGGCAGATAGGGCACCAGCGGAGAGTTGGGCGATGTTTGAGAAGGTCATTTTTGATACAGTACTTTCCCAAAAAGATGTGGCAGGCTAAGGTAAGGGAATTTCTAAATCTGAAGTAGGAGAATATAAGTGTACGGGAGAATAGCCTCAAGTATACTCAGCTGTCCCATTATGCTCTAGCTATGGTGGCAGACATGCGTACTAAGATGGATCCTTTTCTATCAGGGCTCTCTCGAATGAATGAGAGAGGGCAGGAATACAATGCTGACTAGGGATATGGATATATCCCGCTTGACGACATATATGCAACAGGTAGAGGAGGAGAAGATGCAGGATAGGGAAGAGTTTAGGAGCAAGAGGGCCAAGACATCAGGCCAAAAGACAAGTATGAGGGGGATGGAGGTGGAAACCACTCATCTTCTCAGCCAAAGACAGTCGTACCAGCACCTAGAGTCAAGAATGAGAAGGGATCACAGTACCACAGGTTTTTGGGCAGCCAGTCATAGGGTATCGTAGCTCAAGAAGCAAACCGTTATCCTACTTATGGTAAGTGTAGTAGGTCTCATCTCGGAGAGTACCTTATGCGCACAAATAGTTGTTTCAAATGTGGTCAGGTGGGGAACTTCTTGAAGGGTTTCCCTATGAGGAAGCAGAATATGAGAGATAATAGATCACAGACAGTTTCTTTAGCATCATAGGGTAAGCCACCGTATAGGGGCACTACAGCAGGAATAAGCGGGGGCACAAACCGCTTGTATGCCATGGGCACCAGACAGGAGCAGGAGAACTCATAGATGTGGTTACGGGTATGCTCAAAATCTTTACTTATGATGTCTATGCATTATTAGAACCATGATCCACGTTCTCATTTGTAACCCCATATGTAGCTGGGAAGCTTGGGGTCAATCCAAAATGCCTTCTTGAGCCTTTCAGTGTTTCTACTCCTACTGGAGAATCTATTTTAGCCCAAAGAATCTATAGTGGTTGTCCAGTCTCTATTTATCATAAGACTATTTAGCATATTTGGTAGAGTTAGACATGGTAGATTTCGATGTCATCCTAGGCATAGATTGGCTTCATACTGGGTATGCCTCCATAGATTGCAGAACCGGGATAGTCAAATTTCAATTTCATAATGAAACAGTCTTAGAGTGGAGGGGTAGCTTAGTTTTTCCTAAGAATCAGTTTGTCTTATATCTCAAGGCCAGAAAGTCAATTTTCAAAGGGTGTATATACCGCCTAGTCAGAGTTCAGGATTCTCGTGCTGAGGCACCATCTCTTCAATCTATCTCCATTGTGAATGAGTTCCCAGAAGGTTTTCTTGAGGATCTTCTCGGAGTCCCTCCTAATAGGGAGATAGACTTTGGGATAGACATACTTCAAGATACTTAGCCCATATACACACCTCCATACCGTATGGCTCCTTCAGAGCTAAAAGAGTTAAAGTTACAGCTAAAAGATCTCTTATTAGACCAAGCATCTCACCTTGGGGTGCTCCAGTCCTTTTCGTGTGTAAAAAGGATGGTTCTCTTCGGATGTGCATAGATTACCATCAGTTAAACAAGGTCACCATTAAGAACAAATATCTTTTTCCCAGAATTGATGACTTATTCGATCAACTTCAGGGTGCTACCTGTTTTTCCAAAGATAGATCTTAGATCTGGGTATCATCAGCTTAATTTTAGAGAGAAACACATTCCCAAGATAGCTTTTAGAACCCGATATGGTTATTATGAGTTTTTAGTCATGTCCTTCGGGCTAACTAATGCACCAGCAGCTTTCATGGATCTTATGAATAGGGTGTTGAGGCCATACCTAGATATGTTTGTTATTGTGTTCATAGATGATGTCCTGATCTATTCCCGTAGTAAGGAGGAGCATACAGACCATCTTAGAATTATCCTTCAGACCCTTAAGGATCAGCAACTGTATACTAAATTTTATAAGTATGAGTTCTGGTTGGCGTCTACGGCATTTTTGGGGAATATTGTGTCTGGTGAAGGTATCCAAGTTGGTTACTAAATGATTGAGGCGGTAAAGAATTGGCCAAGGCCCACAATTCCCAAAGAGATAAGGAGTTTCTTGGGCTTGGCAGGTTACTACAGACGGTTTGTAGAAGGGTTTTCTTCTATCTCAGCTCTTTCGACTAAGCTGACTCAGAAAAAGACTAACTTTACATGGTCAAAAGTTTGTGAGAAGAATTTCCAAAAGTTGAAAGCTAGGCTGACCACAACCCCAGTCTTATCCCTACCGAAGGGAACTGATGACTTTGTAGTATATTTTAATGCTTCCAGAGTTGTCTGGGGCTACGTATTGATGCAGAGAGGCAAGGTGATAGCATATGCCTCCACGCAGCTTAAGACTCATGAAAAGAATTACCAACTCATGATCTTGAGCTTGCTGCGGTGGTGTTTGCTATGAAGATCTGGAGACATTACCTATATGGTAGGCACGTGGATGTATTCACAGACCAAAAGAGCTTGCAGTATGTATTTGGCCAGAAGGAGCTGAATATGAGGCAAAAGAGATGGTTGGAGCTGTCGAAAGACTATGATATAAGTATCCTCTATCATCCAAGTAAAGCTAATATAGTTGTTGATGCTCTTAGCAGGTGACCATGGGGAGCACAACTCATGTTGAGGATGAAAAGAAAGAGTTAGCTAAGCAGATTCACAGACTAGCCCGTTTGGGGGTGCAGATTGAAGATTCTGACGAAGGTGGGGCCATTGTCAGAAATGGGTCAGAGTCATCCTTGGTGGTGGAAGTGAAAGAATAAATAGAGAGGGATCCCATCCTTCTCCAACTAAAAGAGGATGTTCAGAAATAGAAAGTATTAGTATTCTCAAAAAATGGAGATAGTGTCCTGAGATACCACGGCATATTGTGTGTGCCCAGTGTTGACGGCCTTAGAGATATGATCTTGGCTGAGGCTCATAATGCCAGATACTCTATCCATCCTAGTGCAACAAAGATGTATAGAGATTTGCGAGAAGTCTATTGGTGGGGTGGTATGAAAAGGGACAGTGCAGAGTTCGTGTCTATATGCCCAAATTGCCAGCAAGTTAAGGTAGAGAATCAAAGGCCTTGTGGTGTAGTCCAGAGCATAGAGATTCTAGAATGAAAATGGGAGATTATTAACATGGACTTCGTAATAGTATTACCTCAATCCCGTAGACAGAATGATTCGATATGGGTCATAGTAGATAAAATGACCAAGTAAGCTCACTTTCTACCTAAGGATTATGCCAGACTTTATCTTAAGGAGATTGTTAGGCTACACGGGGTCCCTATATCAATTATTTCAAATAGAGGGGCTCAGTTCATAGCATAATTTTGGAAGTCCTTTCAGAAGGGGCTTGGTACGAAGGTGAATCTTAGTACAGCTTTCCATCCATAGACAGATAGGCAAGCAGAGTGAACTATACAGACCTTGGAAGATATGTTGAGGGCATGCATGATAGACTTTAAAGGTAACTGGGATGATCATTTACCCTTAATTAATTTCTCTTATAATAATTGCTTTCAGACTAGCATACAGATGGCACCGTATGAGGCCCTTTATGGGAGAAGGTGTAGATCACCCATCGAGTGGTTTGAAGTTGGTGAGGCATGGTTGATAGGACCTGATCTAGTCCATCGGGCTATGGAAAAAGTGAAGTTTATCCAAGAATGGCTCAAGGCAGCTCAGAGTCGACAAAAGTCTTACACGAATGTTAGAAGGAGAGACCTGGAGTTTGAGGTAGGCGACTGGGTGTACCTGAAGGTATCCCCAGTGAAAGGAGTTATGAGGTTCGGGAAATGGGGAAGCTTATCCCACGACATATTGGGCCTTACCAGATCCTAAGGAGAGTGGGTAGTGTTGTTTATGAGCTAGAGTTACAAACAAAATTAAGTGTTATACATCCAGTATTTTACATTTTCATGCTTAAGAAGTGTTTAAGAGATTTCTCTCTAGTTGTCCCAGTTAAAAGTGTGGGAATTAAGGATAACTTGTCATATGAAGAGATTCTGGTGTAGATATTAGACCAGCAAGTTCGTAAATTGAAGACCAAGGAGATTGTTTTGGTGAAGGTTTTGTGGAGGCATCAATTTGTTGAGGAAGCTATATAGGAGGCAGAGGTAGATATGAAGGCCAAGTATCCACACTTGTTCGTGGGCCTAAATAAGGATCGTGAAGGTAAACTTCCATAAACTATATGGGAGTTGAGATCGGATTTGCAATCAGTGTGAAAAACTGAGTCGAAAAATGGTCTCGACTTGATTTTAACGCGAGCAAGTCAAATTATGTTTTTTCAAAAAATTCTAAAACAGTGGGCTTTCCGTGCCCTTTCCGCGATGTGCCAGGGACATGGAATGCCACTTGTCTTTTTTTTTGAGATTTCGACGTAAACTTTGAAATTTGCGAAAATCAGTCAAATAACACTGGTGCGCGATGCGGCAAAAGGAAAAAAAGTAGACTTTTTTTAAATGGGAAAGGGTAGTTTCGACCTTTCCCACACCCCAAAATCCTAAGCTAGTCAATTAAGTATAATTTAAGTCCTAAACGCAAAGAACAGAGTTTCATTCTTTCAAAAATCTTCCTAAGAAAATTCAAGCGTAAGGAATAAAAATCAAGATGGTAGTAGCTCTCAAGAATTCTTTCCAATTCTTCAAGAATTCTTTCTGAGGTATGTAAGACCCTCCCAAAAAGTTATTTTTTATTATTATTTTGGAATCTAAAGTCCCCAATTCCATACAAGCTTCTGGTTAATCCATATGATCAAGAGTTTTCATCCTGTATTAGTTAATTCCATCCAAATGTTAGTTTATGCACTCCTTTTGATATGAAATCATATTTTCTGCAGATTTTAATATGAAGTTGTATTGTTGTACAATATTTACTGTAAAAGATATATTCTTGAGAATCTTGAATCTACTTCAAGAAAAGAAAAGCTAGCAT
>JAABOM020058015.1:0-14417 GCA_011800125.2 Solanum clarkiae
TTAAAATAATCAAACTCCACTCAAAATTTTAAAAAGTTTATATAATGATATTGAAATAGTTGTGTTAAATTTTGATAAATTGATATAATGATATTAAAATAGAAGTGATTTGTTGCAGTGCTTGAAATTTAAAGAATACTCCAAAAAAATAAATTTGATCTTTTTATAAATACACAATAATATATTTTGCATATTGCAAAATATGTTATCGTTTGGTACACTTTAAATATTCAATAATGAGCGTGTAAAACTAGAAAGAGGAATAAAAAAAAAGAAGATAAATACATGTAAGAACACTAGTTTGAGTTCTGACTGATCTGCAAAATATAAATAAAACAACAAAATAAGTAGCCATGTAAGAAAAGTTATTATATTTAAGTAAACACTATTTTATTTCTTAATTATTACAATGACCTCCGTATTAAATAAAGTAAATAGCTATTATTTTACTTTGCTACCCAAATAATTCTTTTCAAATTTATCAATAAATGATATATAGATTTTTAGAGAAAATTGGGGACCCTAAAAAATTTGGGGCTCAATTGGGACCCAAATGGTTGCTTTAGTGGTCTTATGGTCGAGATGGCCCTATATGTATGACTAAACACAAGTCTAACTTTAATTCAAATTTTTTAAAAGTAAATTAATTTAGAGATATAGAAGGAAAATGCCACAAATTATGAAATAATTAGTTAATACAAAAATATATAAAAGAAAAATGTTAAAAGCTATAAAAAATAAAGCTAAATGATAGAAGTATCCTCAAGCTTAATGTGCAAGCCCTGATTTTGCTACTAGGCAGGGAATTTAGGACAATCTTAGAACCATTTCAAATACCCACCCCATGGACTGTCTCATTGGAGGTGACTTGAAACACTCCTCTATGCTTTGGAATGCCCCATAATCGTATTTTTCTTATATCTCGAAATCCATGCATGATTTTCGAAAATCTGACTTTATATTCTTGATCAGGGGACAAAATTGAATGAGAAATGGGTAAAACCCGAATTTTAGAAGATCCATAGTAAAAACTCATTTTCACTAATTAACGACTTCCAGTGTGCATCTGCGCCCCAGGAGCGGCGCAGCTTGGGTGCGGACTAGCACAAATTTGTCCTCCGTGTTTGGTCCGCGTTGCGGACTGGACGCGGACCAATGTAAGTTTTTTTTCCTATTTTTCATATTTCGTTCAAGGGCATTGGGGTAATAATCCAACGCCCATTTAAATGTGAAATCCTCCATATTAGGCCATTTTTCAACTCTAGAACTCACAAAACTTTCTCCACTTCTCTAGGACTTTATCAAAATCCCTATTCAAATTAAAGGATCTCCGGAACAACTTTGGATTTCAAGGACCTAGTACAAACTTCAAGTTTTCTACAAGCTTACTCCAAGAAATTCAAGGTTTAAGGTATGTGGGTTTTCATCCATGGTTCCTTGCACCCATGGAGCCGAACATTACTCTTTTAATAAATTTAATAATTTCAAGGTTTAATTCTTCATGGGTACTTTCTATTATGCATTATAAATATGAATCATGTTGGATTGTTATGAACTACTATAAACTTTTGAGTGGATTTCAAGATATCCAAAATAAGGGTTTTAGAACAGTATTGGTGGGTTGATTTGAATTGATTTGAATTGATTTCACTCCTTCAACATACTCTTGAGTTGCATAATTTTGAACAAGCATCATGAACCCCCATGTGTTTGATGAAATTACGTGACAAAAATTTCCAAGTTGTTGATCAACTATGGCATGATTTACAAGTCAAGTGATTTCATGATAATTATGGGCTTCCAAGCATGTATTAAATTCATGAAAAGTATCTATAATGTTACAAGTAAATTATTGAGATCTTATGCTATTTGTTTTTATGCTCTTGTGAAATGTGAAGCCCTTTCTTGATACTTGAATCGGATGGTTTGATGATCTATTTTTGTGTTACCTACCGAAAAAGTTATATCGTAAGGTAAGGTCATCTCTCCTATCGAAAAGATTATATCGTAAGGTAAGGGCATCTCTCCTACCGAAAAGATTATATCGTAATATAAGGGCATCTCTCCTACCAAAAAGATCATATCGTAAGGTAAGATCATCTCTCCTACTGAAAAGATTATATTATAAGGTAAGATCATCCCTCCTACCTAAAAGATCATATTGTATGGTAAGGATAACTCTCTTACCGAAAAGATGGAATCGTAATGTAAGGATGCCTCTTAATTCCTACCGAAAAGGCCATGCCGTAAGATAGAATAATTCACATCTCTCCTACCAAAAAGATTGAATCGTAAGGTAAGCGAAATCTCATATTACCTACCAAAAAGGCTATACCGTAAGGTAGGGGTGTTGGTGACACTCTCCGAAAAGGTTATACCGTAAGGAGGGTGGGTGGCTATTCGGCCATTCTCATGTATGTTTGTGTAAGGCATTGAGCATATGTTTCATATTAAGTTTATACCTATTGGTCATGATCATGTGTCTTGATTATTATAGCATACCTCCTTTGCTGTATTGCACCCTGTATAATTAGTACATTCCAAGTTAACGCATATTTTATGCCTATATGATATTACCATGTAGGGAACGGAGCTCCTGTTGATCATCCTCCTCCACGAGGCTAGTTGATTTGTTTGAAGAAGCCTTTGGTAAGTTCTCAACTTCGGGGACAATATCTACTTCCATTCATGCTTGTTAAGACTTGTTGGACACTTTTGGATACTTATCATTTGAGGGTGAGCCTGGGGAGTGTCTTGGCTCCCGTCTTGTTCTATGTAGAGGTATCATTGGATATTATAGATGTTATTCTTGAGCTTGACTCTTCTCATGCCATTATCATTGTAAAAGACTTCTCTTAGTCCCGCTTCCTTTTTTTTGTTATGTCCTTTGTTGATATTTATTTTGCTTCCGCGACCAAGGATGTGTGAATGATATGCTAAGAGGCTTGTTTGAGGTTCCTTCGAGTTCCCCATTCACTATGTCACGTCTAGGTCTTAGGTTTGGATCATGACATGACTTCAATAAGGTCCTCCATGCTAGAAGAAATTAGAAGGCAATTGTATTAGCAACACTAGTGTGAGAGCATCTGGAACTATATTCAAAGTTGTCAAATGGTAGACTTAGGTTTTAAGGGGCCTAAGTATAACTGGACCAACAAAAGGTACATAAATTGTACCCAATTAATTTTTGAAAGACTTGATCATTGTTTGGTCATTGACTCTTAGATCAAAAGTTTCCCTAATGCTTCTGTCACCCACCTCCCTAGGACTAAATCTGACCATTGCCCTTTGCTCTTAACCGTAAGCTCTATGCCCCATACTAGCAACCCCAAGCCTTTTAGGATGGAACCTATGTGGTGTATCCACCCTATTTTCAAAGACCTAGTGAGTAGGGTTTTTGGGGTCAATGATAGGGAACTTCTTGAGGACATACATAACTTAAAAATTGAAGCTGTCAATTGGAACAAGAATACGTTTAGTAACATTTTCCACAACCTCTGCAATACTTTGGTCAGGATAGAAGGTATCTAAAAATCCGACCACTATTTCCGTAGTGATTACCTTCAAAGACCGGAAAAGGTTTTAATTGAGGAATATGACTCCCTCCTTAGAGCGGAAAAGGAATTTTGGATGACTAAGTCTAGAATCACTTGGCTTGGGGAAGGGGATGCAAAACACATCCTTTTTCCACATAGCCACTCTTACCAGAAGGAGGAAAAACAGAATCATGTCCCTCAGGGATGATATTGGGAAAGTGTATGAGACTCAAAAACAAATCTTAGATTGTACCACTAGTTTCTTCACCCCCCCCCCCCGTATAGTACTGACCAACTTTGGACCCCTTGAAAGTGTGCCAAGTGGACCCTCCTATTGTCCACTCTTTGGTCCATCAACTTTAACAATTAGTGGGCCTCCTAAGAGATAGTGAGATTACTGTTGCGCTCAGATCCTTTGTAACGATCTCAAAAAGTGCTCAAAAATGTACCTCCAAAGTGCCAGGAATCGTAATTTTCATATATCTCAAAATCCATGCGTTATTTTGGAAATCCAACTTCATATTCTTGTTCAGAGGGTCAAATTTAGGGGGATGAGGGTCTAACCCCAATTTTAGAGCGAAAAATTCACAATTTCGAATTTCAAAGTTGCAATCCCAGTAGTTGAAGCGCGCTACTAGCACAACACGCCCCTCTATATTTTTGGTGCCAGTTTTTTTGTTCGGCCCAAGACTTTTAAGTTTTGGGCCAAGCCTTCCCATACGTGAAAATACCTATACTTAGCCATTTTTCATCCTCATATCATTCTAAACATTCCACAATACTCACTCAAACACTAAGACTTATATTCCTTTCAAGATTCAAGTGCAAATTCCTCTCTAGATCTTAAGGAATTCAATCAAACTTCAAGTCTCCATCTCCAATCTTCATCAAGTTCATCCCCAAAGCTAAGGTATGTGGATTTCTTTCATGGGTTCCTTCCACCCATGATACCCAAGCTTCCTTTTACTCTATTTTATATGATTTAAAGATGATTTATTCATGGGCCCTAATTATTATGAAAATCATGCACACTATGTTGGGTTTTATGAAATTATGACTGTTTTGCTATGTTTTGAACTATGAAACCAAGATCTATTGTAAGATTTGATGAAAGGTTTTGACGTATATTGCTTAAGGGTGTTACCAAGTACCTACTAAAGGTTTTATATTGAATTTTATAGCATGATTTCACTCTTAAATTGCATGATCTTACACTAGTACTACACACCCTCTAAGTGCTTGATAAAATGTCTGGTTATGATTTCTTGAGGAATTGAAAGTCCAATGCATGTCTTATGAGTTGAATGACTATATGATGATGAAATGATGTTGGAATGATGATGAAATGATGATGAAAGTGATGTATGTATATGATGACTATATGATGATGAAATGAATGTATATATATTATTACCTTATATAGTGTTAGATATGACCGTGCCCTACTCGGGGGTTGCGTGCTGGGTAACCTTGTTGGGGGTTTGTACCCATCAAGCTTGTTGGGATTTTTACCAATCAACCTATCCAGGGTCTGTACTCCAGCACCACGGATGGCAGAGTGCGATGATCCACTAACCTATCGAGGAGTTTGTACTCCGACACCACGAGTGGTAGGGTGCAACGATCTACCAACCTATCGAGGGGTTTGTACCTTGGTAACCTATCGAAGAGTTTGTACTCTGGTCACCAAGGGTGGTAGGGTGTGATAATCCACCAATAGTTAGTGGTCTATTCTTATACATATATTATATTCTATGTATGCATGTTTTACTTAAACATTGATCATACATGTCATATTGATACTATGTTATCTATTGCTTATCTCTATGCACTTTGACTATGCTGCCTATCTCTTGTTGCATTGCATTGTACATACATAGTATATTCAAACATACTAATGCATACTCTATGCCTACATGATGTTACCATGTAGGAACCGGAGCACCATTTGATCATCCTTCTCCTCCACGTAGCTAGTACGATTGTCTCTCTAGTTAGTTGGGGAATCCTCCATTTTGGGGACATTGCTTATGATCTCTTGCTATGTATTAAGACTATCATTATTGATTATGTATTGACTGTGAGGGTGAGCCCGGTTGCTTGTCTTGGCCCCCGCTCTTATCTATGTAGTAGAGGTGTTGTTGGACATGTTATGTATCTATGCTATGAGCCTTGAATCTTTTATTTTCTTGATGATTATGATATGGAAGTCCACCCTTAGTCCCAAATTCCCTTGTTTATGCTTATCTCTTATTGTTAATTTATTTGCTTCCATGACCAAGGATGTGTAATGATATGCTATTAGTCTTGTTTGGGGTTCCTTTGGTTCCCCAATTCGCTGGTCACATCTGGACCCTAGGCTTGGGTCATGACAAAGATGGTATCAGAGCACTAGGTTGTTAGATCCTCGGCGTCCAACACACCGCGTTGATTAGATTCCTATGAATGATTGTGAAGCGCGCCATGACTACAAATGGGAGGCTATGAGGCGTTCTAGGAATTGTTTCACTTCTTCATGATCTACATCGTGCAATAGATTTAGGTACCCTGGGGCTTATTGCTAATCCTTAATTGTTATATTATAGGATATGTCTCAAGCTACTCTAGATGGTGGTATTACAAATGTGGAGGTTCGTTGTGCTCTATGAGTATTGGCCAAAGCGTCGACAAAGTTGGCAACTCACTTTGATCACAAATAAGTTCCCCCGAGACGTCTAATGGTAAGAGGAAGGGTAGTGAGACAAAGAGGGTCCGTGTTGGGGGTAAGTTCCAAAGTTCCAAATATAGAGGTGGTGGTGTGGTGTCTTATGCTAGGTGGCCAAAATGTGGTAGTCACCATAATGGCCCATGTTTGAGGGGTACCGACGTTTTTTTTATGGTTGTGGAGAGTTGGGTCATAAGGTAAAGGATTGTCCTCGTAAACGCAATAAGATCAAAAGAGGTGATGGTGGGATGACTAATCCCAAGTTCCCTACGTGTAGGAAGGACCATGGTAGCCCATGTTGGAGGAACGTGGGTGTATGCTTGGAGTGTGGTGAGATAGGCCATAGAATTCTAGATTGCCCATATGGTCAATACGAGAGTAAAGGTAATGATGTTGATCAAGAGGCTCAAGGAGGGATGAGGCGCCCGATGTTGCTATCGGTATATTGAAACTTCTTTTGGCTTTGATATGTTTGCATTGATGGGCCAGTGTGCCACTATTTTCTTTCATTTTTCTCTTGGTTGCTAGTGGGTTCATGTGTGTCCCAAACTCTCTTAGGTGTCTATCTTATTTGGTAAGCTTATTGTTGTTAGGAAGTTCATGGGTGTTGTTCCATGTTCATATTGCATTAGGTCTTGCCTAGTGGCTTGTTTGATTTGTTGTGGTGGACCTTGATGTTATCCTTGGGGTAGGTTGGTTGCATGCATGTTGTGTCTCCCTTGAAGTAGGCCCATAGAGTTAAGTTTCGATTACCTATTAATCCATCCTTGAGTGGGGACTTGTAAGGTGGATGCAAAAGGGTAAATTTGTTTCTTGTCTTAGGGTATAATTGATCTCTAAGGGTTTCCCCATGTTCTTATTGCATAGGGTCTTGTCTTGTGATTATGGTTGAACTTAGTTTGTTGGATTGGAGGTCTTGAGATGGCTTGACTACTTGCATATTGTGTCTCCTTTGATTGTAGAACCCATAACGTTGTAATATGATAGTTAAGAATGGCCGATCTATTTGGTCAACTATAATGAGTTAGTCACTTCACTAGGCTTGATCTTTGGTTCAGATTTTGTTCCCAAGTGATGGTGAGGATAGGTGTTATCCCTAAGTGCCTTTTCGGGTTAGGAGTAAGCCTTTGAGTATGTTAGAATTATTTGGTTGGCTTACACACCGGCTATGTTTATGGGTTTCATGAATAGGGTCTTTAGTCCCTACCTTGTTATGCTTGTGGTGATCTCTAGTGAAGTAGTATGGATTTATTTAGAGTTTGTGAACCATTTGGGGTTAGTGTTGCAAATCTTGGGGTAAGAGGAGTTGTGTGTTAAGTATGTGAAGTGTGAAATGTAGTTAAAAATGTTACCTTCCTAGGTCTTGTGGCGTCGGAGGATGGTATTAAGGTTGATCCTAAAGAGACGTATGTAAATATAAACCGACCTAGACATTTGACCCCCATCGAACTTTAGGAGCTTTGGGTGCTTAGCGGGCTACTATCGGAGGTTTGTGGTGTATATTTATGAGTTGGTGAGATTGCTTGAGGATATGCTTGGGGTTTGTATTTTAGGGTTCAAGAGTAGTTGGGATGATCATCTTCCATTGATTGAGTTAGCCTATAACAATAGCTATCATTCTAGTATCCGTAAAGCTCCTTGTGGGGCTCTCTATAGTAGGCGTCATAGATCACCGGTTGGGTGGTTTGAAGCAGAAGAGATGGCTTTGTTGGGTCCGAATCTGGCTATGGATGCTATGGAGAAGGTAAGGTTGGTTAGGGAAAGGTTGGAGACGGTCCAAAGTCATCAAAAGTCTTATGTTGAAGTGAGAAGAAGAGAACTTGAACTCAAAGTTAGTGATTGGGGCTAATTGAAGGTTTCGCTCATGAAGGGTGTGGTTGCCCCGATAAGGAGGGAATTAAATCCACGGTTTTTGAGTATTCAGGAGGTATTGAGGAAGGTTAGTGAGGTTGTACACGAGTAGGAAGTGCTTTTGGATACGGATATGATTTGTCCGGTTCTTCATGTTTCTAGGATTGAGAAGGTATGTTGGTGATTCAAGCGTTAAAGAACTTTTTGAGGTTGTGGACGTTGTGGAGGATGAGTTGACTTATGAGAAGGTCCGATGGAAAGTAGGGTGAATATGAGTAAAGGTTGAATTGTAAAGGTGTAGTGTTCGTCAAAGCCCATTGGAAGGATCATCAAGTCGAAAGTGTCTTAAGTGTGTTGTTGCATTCTCGTTGGGGCTGATCTCTTTATGATTACTCTTCTCTTATATGCTTCTTTGACATTTGGAGATGAATCTTCCCAAGTGGGAGATATTGTAACGACCCTAAAAAGTGCCCGAAAATGTACCTCGAAAGTGCCCGGAATCGTAATTTCCACATATCTCAAAATCCGTGTGTTATTTCAGAAATTCAACTTCATATTCTTGTTCAAGGGGTCAAATTTAGGGGAAAAAGGGTCTAACCCCGATTTTAGAGAGAACGATTCACAATTTTACATTTCGAAGTTGCAAATTCCAGTAGCTGAAGCACGCTACTGGCGCGACGTGCCCCTGTATATTTTTTGTGCTAGTTTTAAAGTTCAGTCCAAGACTTTTATGTCTTGGGCCTAAGCCTTACCACATGTGAAAATACCTATACTGAGCCATTTTTCACCCTCATATCATTCTAAATATTCTCTAATACTCACTCAAATACTTAGGGTTATAGTACTCTCAAGATTCAAGTGCCAAACCCCTCTCCGGATCTTAAGGAATTCGATCAAACTTTAAGTCTCCATTCCCAATCTTCATCAAGTTCATCTCCAAAGCTAAGGTATGTGGGTTTCTTTCATAGGTTCCTTCCACCCATGATACCCAAACTTCCTTTTACTCTAATTTGCATGATTTAAAAATAATTTACTCATGGGTCCTAATTTATTATGAAAATCACTGCACACTATATTGGGTTTATGAAATTGTGTTGTTTTGCTGTATTTTGAGCTATGAAACCAAGATCTATTGTAAGATTTGATAAAGGATTTTTGATGTATATTACTTGAGGGTGTTACCAAATATCTATTGAAGGTTTTACATTGAATTTTCTAGCATGATTTTACTCTTGAATTGCATGGTTTTACACTAGCACTACACATCCTCTAAGGTTTTTCACTAGCACTACACACCCTCTAAGTATTTGGTAAAATGTCCTGTTATGGTTTCTTGAGTAATTGAATGTCCAATGCATGTCTTATGAGTTGAATGACTATATGATGATGAAATGATGTTGAAATGATGATGAAAGTGATATATGTATATGATGACTATATGATGATGAAATAAATATGTGTGTGTGTGTGTTTTTGTGTGTGTGTGTGTATATTATTACCTTATATTGTATTGGAATGTGACCATGCCGTACTCGGGGGTTGCGCGCTAGGTAACTTTGTTGGGGGTTTGTACCCATCAATCTTGTTGGGGGTTTGTACTCATCAACCTATCAGGGGTTTGTACTCCGGCACCACGGGTGGTAGGGTGACAATCGACCAACCTATAGGGGGTTTGTACTCCGATCCACGAGTAGTAGGGTGCGATGATCCACCAACCTATCGAGGGGTTTGTACCTTGGAAACCTATCGGGGGCTTTGTACTTCGGTCACCAAGGGTGGTAGGGTATGACGATCCACCAATAGTTAGTGGTCCCTTCTTACACATATATTATATTCTATGTAAGCATATTTTACTTAAGCATTGATTATACATGTCATATTGATACTATGCTATCTATTGCTTATCTCTATGAACTTTGACTATGATACCTATCTCTTGTTGCATTGCATCCTACATACATAGTATATTCAAACGTACTAATGCATACTTTATGCCTACATGATGTCACCATGTAGGAACTGGAGCACCGCTTGATCCTTTTCCTCCACGTGGCTAGTACGATTGTCTTCCGAGCTAGTTGGTGAGTTCTCCATTTTTGGGAAGTTGCTTATAATCTCTTGCTATGTATTAAGACTATCGTTGTTGATTATGTATTTACTATGAGGGTGTGCCCGGTTGCTTGTCTTGGCCCCCGCTCTTATCTATGTAGCAGAGGTATTGTTGGACATGTCATGTATCTATGATATGAGCCTTGACTCTCTTGGTTTCTTGATGATTATGATATGGAAGTCCACTCTTAGTCCCAAATCTCCTTGTTTATGCTTATCTCTTACTGTCAATTTATTTGCTTCCGTGACCAAGGATGTGTAATGATATACTATGGGGCTTGTCTAGGATTCCTTCAATTTCCTCATTCGCCAGTCATGTGTAGGTCCTAGTCTTGGATCGTGATATTCTTCAAGCCTTTAAAAGCCCTTGGCGTTGATGGGCTCTACCACCTGCTGTATAAGAAATATTTGGATATAGCAGGGGAAAAATCATCTTTTTTTTAAGAAAGTGTTTGAAACCTCTACCATTCCCAGTGAGGCCAACAAAACCCTCATTTGCCTTATTCCTGAAAGTGCTGACACCTCCACTCTCAGTAATATCAGACCAATATGCCTCTGCAACACCATCCATAAATTGATCACCAAAGTCATAGTTAACTGGATCAAACCTTTCCTGCAAGATCTTATTAGGGTTACTCAAGCTAGCTTCTTAACCAACAGAAAAGCCTCTGACAATGCCATAATTATTCAAGAATTCATCTCCCACTTTAGGAAAATGAAATGAAATAAGGCTCACATGATTCTCAAGATACATCTTGAAAAAGGCTTTGACAAAATTGAATGGTCCTTCATTAGGGAAACCCTTATTTCTTCAACTTTCCTGAAAACCTGATTAAGATCATGTCCTATATTATCACCAGCTCCATTGAGATCCTTGTTGATGGAAGAAAGTCTAAGGCTTTCAATCCCTCCAGGGGCATTAGATAAGGTGATCCTATATCCCCCTACCTCTTTATCTCTTCATGGAGAGTCTCTCTAGAGACATAGAAGGCAAGGTCAGACTGGGATTGTGGAAACCTATCAGAAACTCTAGAAGAGGTACCCAAATATCTTGTCTCTTCTTTGTTGATGACCTAACACTTTTTGCTGTTGCTAATGAAGAATATTGCAATGCAATTACCTTCCCTCTCCACTCTTTTCATCAAAAGGCTGGACAAGAAAGAGAACCTAAGCAAATCAAGAGTCCTATTTCAAAAATTGCCCTACCACCAATAGGGATCTCTCTGCCATATCATTAGGGATCAAAGAGCAGCACTCCTTTGGAAAATATCTAGGGTTCCTAATCTTCCATAAAAGTCCCATCAATGGAGACTTCCAATATCTCCTTGGCAACTGAGAAGAAATTGGTAGGTTGGAAAAGAGACACCTTAGCATGGCTGGTAGAGTGGTCCTTGTGGAAACCTCTCTCAGTGGAGTGCCCTCACATGTCATGAACTACAACAAGCTGCCAACAAAATTTGTAAGCTCAATTGATAAAACCATTAGGGACTTCATTTGGGGCAGCTCTGAGGATAAGAAAAAGATGCACCTACTGAATGGGATACTGTGATAATTAGTAAAGAAAATAGTGGATTGGAAATCCAAAAAAGTGAGTACAGGAATAAAGCGACCTTGAGCAACCTTGCTTGGAGAGTCATGAAACGTCTGAGAAGCTCTGGGTGAAAAATTCTGATCGATATATACAAAAATGTCTCCCAAGCTGGCACTCCCAAGCGTGTTGTCTCCAAGACATGGAAGAAAATGCAGGTGGGCTAGGCTAACATAAAAAACGCCACCAGATGGGTAGCTCATGTTGGCACCAATCAACTTCCTTGAAGATGTATAGATTCCCAACCTAGACCCTATTAGGATTTTTATCCAAGGTCCATTCACTAAGGTAGAAGCAAAGCTTAAAGTGGTTGATGTCTATGAAAATAATCAATTGAAGTTGAAAACCTTGTCTTTTGCACTACCGGACAATTGACAAGGAAATTATCTTTGACCAGACTATTGAGACAGTAGGTAGGTATGAAGACAAAATGATTTGGAGCCCAAAAAGTGATGATAGTTTCACAGTGTCTTCTGCCTATAATGTCATCAAAGGGATGCCCCAAGTAGATGACACCACACGAAAGGAATTTGAGCAAATATGGAAGTCCAAGATCTCAAATCAGATAAGAACGTTCTTATGGACTCTTTACCACGAAAGAAGTCCTACTAATTGGCTTTTACAATCTAGGGAATTAATGTTAACCCAAGCTGCAGGGTATGTAACCACCATGTACAGGACATAATCACATCCTTTTTCAGTGTAGAGTGACAAAATATTTTTGGGAGGAAATAAAAAAAGGAACCCGGACCCCACTATTCCCAATGAAAATAACCTCAACAGCAAGAACTAGCTCAGTTATTGGCTACGCACCCAACAACACAAGCACAATCCTTGGCTGACTTGGGCTACACTTTTCACTTACTGTCTATGGTATCTTTGGCTTAATGAAAATAACAATTCCTTCGATAACAAGAGTGAAAACTTAATGTACGAGCAGCCCCATGGGCAAGAAAGTGAATTCACACTTCTTGTTAGTAAGAAACATAAGGAAAATGCAACAACTTGCATTACCCACGTCAAATGGGAACCACCAAACATAGGCTTCATCAAATTAAATATTGCTGGTGCATGTGCGGGAAATCCAGGAACAGGAGGATTGGGTGGAGTCTTCAGGATTGAAAGCTCAAATTGGATTATAGGCTACGGATAAGGTCTCCCTCACACAACCCCCATTGAACCAGAATTCAGGGCCCTCAACAGAGGGATTCAAATTGCCATAAGCCATCGCTTAGCATCACTAGTAATCAACACGGATGCAAGAGAAGTGATCAAGATGTTGCACACAAGGAACCTAAAATATGATTATTTAATTTGTGACTGCAGGTGCTTGATGAACAGGTTGGACAAAGTGGATCTACTAAATGTGTTCAGGGAGGAAAACAAAGTCTCACATGAGCTGACACAAGAAAGAGCAGGAAGGAAAACTTTTGGCACCATTGTTATTTTTGTAATTCCACCGGTGTATGTTGAAAAATATGTACAAGCACACATCCTAGGTGTTGACACCCAATTTTTACCCTCCACGGTGTCAAATTAATTATCGGGGCTTTATTCTTATTTTAATAATTTTTATTATCAAAAATTAAAAAAAATTGAAAATCAAATCCGAGCGCGTGGTATACACGCGCCCCTAATATCTCCTTCACCCCGCCCTTCTCCTTCATTTTTCCCTTTCCCCTGCTTTCCCTAACCCTAGCCGCCCACCCCTTCCCCTTCTTCTTCTCCATTTCCCCAAGCCTCAACACACCGCCTACCCTTTCCCCTTCCCCACACCTTCGCTATTTTCCCAAAAATCCTTTCCCCTTCCCCCGACGCTTCTCCCTTTCCCAAAACCCTCCCCTTTTTGCAAATCGTTCTTCCCTCTTCCTAAACCCGATGCCCCTTTCCCAGACCTCGTTCTCAATCTTCTCCATTTCCCGAATTCCCATCCCCTTTTCCCATTTCAACGGAAAAATAAAACCCTTTATATAGCCCATATTCTTGGCAACATGCAGAGAGAGCAAGAAAAATGGTGAACAAAAAAGTAAGCTAGCGTCGAACGAAACAGTTCAAAAACCATAGCCGTTCTTGATCTGAGAAAACCCTAGAAAACTTTAGTCAAAAATCCTTATTGTTCTTAGTGAAATTTCCATAAAAGGATACCATTTTGAAATCTAAATCATTGTTATTAGAATGAAGAAGGTAGATAGACAGAACTCGTAGTGGTGTGGGTTCATCTTCGCTAAGCTCGTCGTCCCCGTTCTCTGCTCCAAAGAAGGTAATATCCTATTCTAATCGTTCAGTTCGGGTTTTACATACTACATTCGAATATGGATTTTGAGGTTATATTGAAGTCATCTTAATCGCATCTTGTCTGTTGGACTGGTAATGCACTGTTATGTTTAAACACTGTGTCGACTTGTTGATTTGGAATGGATAGTTCTCAGCCTTGTTGAGCTGATATAGTATTGATTGATAATGTCATTGTTGTATAGATTTTAGCTTAATTTTAACGTGAAATTGCTGAAAGTGTTAAGGTGTGCTTCTGTTCTCTATTGTCTATCTTGTTCAGGTGTAGTTGCTGCTAAGTTAATAATATTGTGGTGTTATGTGATATTCGATTTCAAAGCGTCTTAAAATGATGCAT
>JAABOM020058016.1:0-14416 GCA_011800125.2 Solanum clarkiae
TATTATATAAATCATATATAAAGATGTAAACAATATAAATGATATACAAATAAATATATATAATGTAAAAATAATTATAATGTATATCTAATATATCGATATTGTATATCCTTACCTCAATACTTATTTATTAAATGAAACAATATATAGTGAGTACTATATATAACTCCAACCATTATCTAAATTAAACTAATTGCGTTGCATTGATTATGCTCCCCACGGTAATAAAGAAGAACATTGAAATATGTAAACCGCACAATTACACTCTAGTTTGAAATTAATTTTGTGAGTTTTGAATTTTATAATAATAATTTAAGGTGAGGATAATTAAATTATAAATTTAATATTTATATAATTTAATAAAATTAATAATATAAATATATTATTTAAGCAAAATTTACTGAATTGGATCCAACTCACAAGCGGATTATTAGCTCCGGGCCTAACTCTGGTACTCTAGAAATTAAAGTTTATAGACCCTTGACATTGTACTAATTGTAACCTAATATATTCCACCTTTTTACTTGTTAAAAAAAATTATACATATTTCTCAATTTTATTCTTAACATTAAGTAATTATTTTTCAAATTGCATAATTTAGAGATTTTCGTGTATATCTTGATAAATAAATGTTTAATACTACTCCCTCTGTTTTAAAATAATTGAATTGTTAGAGAAATTTTGAGTTTCCCAAATGATTGAATTATTCACTTTTCAAGAGATATGTTGAAAATCTTTTTCAATTTTGCCCTTCATTAATTGAGTTTCTGAGGTTGAATTATGTATTAGAAATACATGATGCATTAAATAAGTATTTGAAATTTGAAAAGGATAAAAATAAAAAATATTTAATTAAATTTTTTTCTTAATACATATAATATAACTCGATAATTTAATTATTTTGAAATAGAGGAAGTATATAATTTCTTAGAGAGAGAATATAAATAATAAAAGAGAAGGGATGTAGTATTGGTGAATCATGAATGCTTAGCCCAACTTCAAACCTCAATTATTAGAGTGTTAATTAGAGTCAAAAATCTCTATTATATATACTCTTGATCTTGAGAATTACCTTTGAATGAGACTTTGTGAAAGAATATTTGAGGGGAATCATTTTTAAAGACTATAACCAAAAAGAAGATGAAGGGGGTGGTTTGTCATTCTCAAGAAAGTAATCATACTCATATTGACTCATTGAATAGTCTAGTAGATGTAGCATGTTGAAAAACAAAAGAAGAATATATACTACTTTCCATGTTAACTTTACTTCGCCTCTATTGACTTAACACATTATTTAAGAAGTAGTAAATGATAGATTAATTTTATAAAATTACTCTTTGAATATAATAAATATAATATCTTAAAAAATATAATAGAAAAATAACTATAATTAATGTTAAGGATAAAACAGGAACTAAGTGTAAAATTATTTCTTAATTTTATAAAATAGACAAATATTGTTAAATATCACGAAATAGTATAGAGGCCAAGTAAAGTTGAACGGAGGAAGTATATAATATATGTTTAAATAGAGAGAAAGCATGTTGGGGAGCTATATATTCCCCATTCCTTTAATTTATAGGTATTTTTACATAAATTCTATACTTTCTAGAGCTATGCAGTTGTTTTATATCGATCTTTAAAATTTTTTTAATTTAAATTTAAATTTTTACAAAAAATAATTAAGATATTTATATTAAAAAATATTTTGATACGTTTCATATGTTTTTAGTTTAAAAATTATAAAGACTCAATTTTTTAATTTTCTTAAATTTTTTTGTAAAGTTAAAATAAGATAAATAAATTAAAATAAATAATTATGATCATAATTATAATATGTATTCTCTCTATTTATTATTATTTGTTCATGTTTTACTTGGCACCTTTTTTTAAAAAGATAACAAATAAAAGAGCAATTTAACTATACTATCCCTGTTAATTACTTCATCTCATTTTATACTCTTTGTCCATTCTATTATTTAAGATATCAAATAATATTTGTTCAATTTATAAAATTAATAAATAAGTTATCATTTTATGTCTTTTTTGCCTCCGTTGTTAAATACCATAATTTTAGCGTCAGGACAAATCCATGTCAAATATATAGTATTCATTTTTCAATGTTTAAAATGGTGATTTTGTAAAACTAAACTCATCATTTATTGCTTCTTAATTCATTTGTCAAATTAAAAGTGAACAACTATTATTGACAGAGTATATATTATATTGTTTGACTTGGCACGAGATTCAAAAAATAAAAACTTTTAAAACTTGTGATCTAAAATGAGTAATAATATTTGTCTGATTATAAAATCAATTTCATGAATGATAAACAAAATATTTAAAATTTAATTATTATTTAATGCATAAATATACATTCGTTTTTAATGTGACTAAAAAGAACAACAAACCATATAAATTGAATGGAAAAAATACAAGTTATTTAAATATTAAAAAATTATATTCAACAATAAAAATAAAATAGAAACACAATTCATTATCTTTTTTTCAAAAGTAAATAAAATAAATTAAATTAAATTTATTTTTAATATAGTAAACAAATAAAATTCGAACGATAAAATATTTGGCAGCACAGGAAATTAAGCCTATGGAATATTGGAAGAATAAAGAGAATGAGGCAGCTATCCCAAGTCAAATAAAATGTTTCTGACAATGTCTAAAGAGCATGCCGACAAACATAGCCTTCCAAAAACTTTCTTACATCCCAGTAATTAATTAAAATCATACTAATCACTTTCTTAATTACTTCAATTTATGTTTAAAAAAATAATATTTACACGCATGCATTACTGCACCATGAAACAATTGTATTACTTTTCAAAAACATAAAGGGATAATCATAATAAATATAAAATAAGTCAATATATTATATTGATCTTTAATTTACAACATCGATTATATATAATCAGTGCTTGTCATGTGTCGATATTAAAAAACAATACGTGAAACTAATAAAATATTATTGCAGTTATATATGATCTCAATGGTGACAAAAGTGAGTAATGGTCTCCTTGTGTCAAAGTCGTTGAAATGCATAATTAAATTGAGAAGATTTTTCGTATATAATCATTTAAAATATTTTAATTATATTTTGTAGTTATAATTTGAGTATATTTTATAATTATAGGTATAATTATAATTATATAATTTACACATCTTTTGTATATATTTGTGTAATTCGTTATATAATTTCCAGTTTTTATATTATATTTGTATGTTTTGCCATATAATTCGTGTACAATATTTATATAATTTACTATATAATTTGATTCGCACATAATATTTGTATAAATCATTCAAATTAAACAAAAATTCAAACTGTAATTACAGTTAGATATTTGTCACGAGCCGTAATTAATTCAAACTATAGTTATATTAGCTAATTAACTAGTATATGTTTATTTTTTTGCATAATTTATGTATTACCATTAAAGATATATATAATTTGGATTTACAGCTTGAAATCTTAGCGGCGATAAATAACATAGTTATGAAGATTCAAGTTAAGAGTGATCATTTGAATATTTTTTGTTGAAAAGATACATAATGCACATATAATATAGTATTGTATATAGAAGTCCAGAATAACTTTATATATACTTATACTAAATCTTTTCACACTCTTAACAAAATTTCTAACATCGTCAGTGTACTTGATAGTGCAATTATGTTTGATAAAAATCATCTAACTTTTTTTTTTTAATTATAAGATTAACTCTACTTAAGAATTAGCTAGTGAAAATAATATTGTCAAAGCCGCTATTCAGCATCCTTGACTATCAAATACTTTACAAAGAGATTCAAATCATTCTACATTAAAAAAATTATGCTACTAATAGCCCCCCTCAAATCACTAATAAAATCCAGAGAGAAAAATCATGAGAGTAACAAAAAATACTTACAAATATTCATTAATAAAATTGTTATTTTCATCTTACTCTATATTATTTGCATGTGATTTTATTTTATTTTATTTTTCATTTCCTTAAATTTATTGCAAACAATACGCACATGTATACTTGTCAAAAGCGCGAACCCAATAAATAATATATTTGTTATGCACCCAAATACATTGTGTTATACATGCATGATACACTTCTTGTGCATGCCAATAGAATATATTTTGGTGTATTTTGAAGTCACAATACTATTACATTTCATAATTAAGTAAAATCTCGTTATTCCTTTTACTCTGCGGTTTCATTCTATGTGATATCTTTTCATTCTGATTCTTTTCGAAAAGAATGTCACTTCATTCTAATTAAAAATAATTTAATCTTAAAATTTCGCTTTTACCTTTAATGAAATCATTTTAGCCGCACACAGTGGTGGAACTAGAAATTTTAATTAAGGAAGTTCAAATTTTGAAAAAGTAAGCAGACGAATTAGTCGAAGGGGGTTCTTATCTATTACAAATACATAAAAAATATATTTTAATTTTATATAAATAATATAATTTTTTATCAGGTTCTGAACTCTCTCAATTTATCTGGTTTTGCTTTTGACCATATAAATATCTAATAATGATTTTATACCATAAATTTTAAAAAAAAATTAAAAAAATCATATCAAGTCAAAATATGTCACGAAACGAATATATACAAAATTTTGTAGCCATGAAGGGGTCCACCACACGCACTACACTCACTTTGGGAAACGTTTTCCTAGGAAACTCCACCAAGGCAACCCCACTAAACACTAGGATTTCTCAAATATCCCTCCCCTTTGTCTTCTATATTCTTTGGTCTTATCTAAACCCACTCAATATTAAAATTAACAAAAAGTTAACAAAAATTAGAAACAAAACAAAAACAGCCCATCTATGGTTTCAACATCATTTTTAACCTTATTTGGTGTCAATGGATTCCCTTTAGCCGTGGCTTAATGTATCTCTGTACGTTCCCAGTGCGAACGCAAGCAGATTCAGAATTTAATTTGTATATTTTGATTGAATTTTCATATCTTATTGAAAAGTTTGATATTTAATTTTTAACTTTGTTAAGAAAAAATGTGTAACTTATGTATCCATTAGTAATTTTTCTCCTTTTTCGTAATTTTTATTATACTAGTTTTAAATACGTGCGTTGCACGTGAATTCCTAATCATAATTAATAATATTTGACGTCAAATAATTTTAAAAATTCATTTAAGGAGAATTATGTAAAAAAAATTGATTGAGAAAAATAATTTAAAAGAGCCAAATATATTCAAAGAATCAACGATCAAAAACATCTCAATTTTGACATTACTACAAAACTATGAAAATAAGAATTTAATATTATAAGTTCCAAAAGAGAGAACAAGTATCATGCCAAATCATAAGTAAATTATATTTCAAGAAATTTTATTAGAAGTTGTAACAAACTCAAGGTGGAAAAATAAAATAAAATAAAATAAAATAAAATAAAATGATAGTGAGATATGTTTTGCTAGTAAATAATAACACGTCCAATAATTTATGTATAAAATTCCTGAAATAAAAATAGAAATTAAATTAAAAATTTTGCTGAAATGACGAATTTTGTGGTGATCCATCAGAATACGTCCAAGTTTATAGTTTATGATAATTTCTGGCCCTTTTTTCCATGGATCTATTCTTGTAAAGTTTATTTAAATGGGGTCTAAATTTAAATGATAATATTAAAAAATTTATTGTTTTGAATCATCCTTGGTTATAATTGAATCTGAAGTGAAATACTCTTGGCTAAAAATCGCTTGCATAGTGTATTATATCAAATCTTTTTAGCCAAGACCAAGTCAAAATAATGAAAAGGGTCCAAAAATATATGCAAAAATGGTCTCACTAGAATTTTTGATAGAGCGATTCAAAAGATAATTTTCAAGGCAAAATTACTTAACTAAAAGGGTATGCGACACGTGGAACTACCCCAACTTAATCTGTTTTACTTTTTGTTCATAAAACGCACTCAGTTGATGTGTTTTATGTATTAATGACCTATTTATTCATAAAACACATTTAGTGCATGTGTTATATGTGTTGATGACCTATTTGTTCATAAAACATACTCAGTACATGCATTTTATGTTTGATGACCCATTGTTCATAAAACACACTTAGTGGGTGCGATTTATATGTTGTGTCATTTGCGTCACAGTATCCGATCTCAGTTTTTAACGAGCGGCATTTCAGTCATTTTTCCATGTGATTTTTAGGATAGAATTGACCCGATATCAATGCCCAAGCGTATTTCTTTTCTCTCACTTACACTATAAGACTTGAGAACTAGGGCTAAGAAAAAAAAGGGAGAAAAATCAAGTCAATTCTTCACATAGTGAAGAATTAAGAATATTATCAAATTATATCACATAAAGTAACAAAAACTTTTAAAATATTTGAAATATTATTATTTGTGGTGAAAATAGTATATATTCAATAATATATTTTTTAGAATGTTACATTTAAAAAGAATTACGAATATTAGAGATTTAATTAATAACCTTATATAGAAAAATAATATGTTAATTACTAAATACTAAAAATAATAATATAATATTAAAAGAATGAAATAGATAATATGAATAATAGTTCTCCAAATTTGAAAAATTACTATTCACCTCTCCATAAATAAGAGTGTAGAGAATAAATTAAAAGGTGATTAAAGAGTTTATTCTCTATTTCACTCTCTAAATATATAGAGAATAAAGAACGAAATAAAGGTGGGCAGGAGATGATCTCAAAAATAAATGAGAAATTTTAAAATTAAAAATTATTTTTAATTATAATGTCACATGAAATAAAAAGGAGGGAGTAAGTAAAATTCAAACTTTGGTGTGTCATTTTTCCATGAAAACAAGAAACCCCCATACCCATTTCCAACCCCACCCCCAACCCCCAATCTTGATTTAAAAAACACAATTTTCTTCTCTTTTACTCTTATCGTTTTTTTAAAAAATGATCTACTTTTTTTTATTTATTTAAGAAAGAATAATTTATTTTCTTTTTTGGTACATTTAACATAATTTTAATTTAGAAGCACAATATTAAAAAAAAAATTTAAAACTCTATGTCAAGTTAAAATATGTCATTCTTTTAATTTTTAAAACGAAAAGAGTATTTGATTGTAAGTAGTGGCAATGGTGCATTTTAATGACATGAAAAAGCATACAGGAGAAGGTACATTCTATTTTAATGTTGTTTGTTTTGATGTTGCTGCAAAATGTCCCTCTTCACACCTCATATGAGAAGATCCTCATAATTATGAAAATTTGATCCATCATCTCTTGACTATTATGGTCCTGTTCATGAATCTTCAAGAATTGTCATCATTACTCTTGAATTTTCTTACATTTACAGTTGGATCTTTGCTGCTTTTTTGCTTGTCTCTGACAAATCAAATGAATATCCGTAAACACATGCACATACTGCTTCAAACTAAAAATTAAATTTTATTACGCTAGGCACTTTTAACTCTAAAATTTAGTGTATCTTTTGGCTGTAAAAAGTAATGTATTGATAACCAAGATATGAATACAATTATACCATAATCCACAATTATACTGGTTCACTTATTTTCTCACATTCCAAAAAACAAGTTGAAAACTAAAACATGAATTCAAAGAGTTTTAAATAAGTAAATTTATTTTTAAAAAAAAAAAAAAGCATATGAATTAGTTGAAAGAGGTTTAATATCTACTATATATAAATAAAATAATTTTAATTATGTATAAATAATATAATTTTCCGTCGAAGAGAGCTCGAATAAACCAAAGAGCGGCTCCACCACGTCTAATCATGCATCGACTTTATTAAAAATGCTTTATTCTCAATGTAAATTTTTCGTACATGACTTTAAAATTTAGTCAAGCTGCAGTATAAATATCGAATCTAAATAAAAAATTCTTTTTGATACAGGCACCTCCCCATCCCCCAAAGAATTTGATGAGAAGGGAAGATTATTTTTCCCTTCTCTATATAAACACTCCCTTCGTCTCAAATTAATTGAATTTTTGAGGCTTTTTTCAAGGTTCAAAATAGTTGAATTTTTCAAAGTTTAAGATAAATGTTTGAATTTTTTTCCATATTTGCCCTTTCATTTATTGAACTTTTACATTTTCTAGGAAATAAATTATACTATATATTTATGATTTTACAAAGGGCAATAGTGAAAAGTATGGTGTAAAGTTTGTCCTTGAATGTTTTTCTTAATATGTGTACATTACTTCACAAATTCAGTTAATATAAATAAATAAAATAGAACCCATGTAGCTCCCTAAATCTTGAATGTCATCGTATGTCTAAGATCTATTTTTTTAAAAATAAAATAAAATAAAATATACACTACCTTACTTAATTCTGTCTCTATAAAACACACACACAGAAACCGCTTATTCTCACTCTAAAAAGTCCATAGATACCATCATGTATCCAACAAATCAACTAAAGTTCATTATTCCACTTTGGATGATCAACATTTCTTCCTTCTTATAAAAGATTTTGGGGAAAGATCAAATAATGATGAAGATTTAGTGAAATTTGGTCTAATATGGGTTCCACATGTCCCATGCTATTCGGGTCAGAGCGTAAGCTAGTGATATTTTTCAGTTACTTTTTAAAATAGAACGAGTTATGTTGGGTGCATCGCTTCTAAAATAAGCTATTCAACGCATAAATTTAGATAAAATCAAATTTTAATATAAATATTAAATATAATAATAAAATAATAGTAATAATGTAGTGATTATAATATGAGGTTTCAACTATATGTGTTGATTATGGACCCATACTTGTGTTCCCATTAGTCATCATAATCCCAATCAAGAACACTCCTGATACTTATTAGATCCATTGTGGATCATCCGCTAATTATTCAATTAATTGTTTAATTGCAATTCAATGTCATAATTGTGATCGTTGATGATTTATACAAAACAATTAAATAATAATAAAAATGTAATTTATGAGATGATATAAAATATTGTTTGTTTAAATTAAATAAATGTGAAAAAAAATTATTTTATTTTTAACCTTGACAATCTAAAAAGACTTTGGACGAAAAACTTTTGAGAAGGGCGAATGTGTCAATTTGTTTTTGGAATTGCTATTCACGTAAAGTATGCTATAAAAATACTTATCACTAAAAAAATTTAAGATTTTTTTATCTCAACAGTAAAAATTTTATCAAATGTGAAATACTCTCATATTTTGTTTTAAAATTACAATTCTTATTATTATCTTCTTAATAGAAAAATGTTAATAGTTTAGCTGAATTTTCACATTATTGATAAACATTCGACTTAGATAAAAAATAAATAAATACTTTTAAGTAGTAAATAAAAATTATTTTTTCAGAAGTCACAGAAATAGCCTTTTTTTTTCCCTAGAGCACTTTTAAAACTTTGATCAAATATAATCTCTTTACTAAAAAAGCATTTATTAAAATAATTAGTCAAATATAAATTGTTGCGAATTTATAATAAAAGATGGAGGAATTTTCAAAAATAAGTAGATTTCGAAAGTCTTATGCTATTTTTATTTTGTATCCTATTTATAGTATTCTTCATTTTTATTTTTTATTTTTTATTTTTGTAGTCTAACGAGTAAAAGTGTAGAGTTTAATTCATTTTGTAGGTCTATTTTTAGTGGAAGCAAAAGCTAATCCCCTATAAACTTAAAAATTGGAAAAGACAGGAAAAATTAAGGCCCACTTTTGAAAGAGATTTGAACCGACTGTTACAGCTTATCGAAGCTTTGCTGCTTGACGTACAAAAGAGTTTTTGGACATTACACAAGAGTCCTATGCCTCGCTAGTCGGTCGGATATGTGCTTTGAGCCTAAATAGAACAAATCGCTAGTCGATCGGATATGTGCTTTGAGCCTAAATAGAACAAAGTAAAGGTCGAGAATAATATTATGGTAAGTTGTAAGTAGTTAATTATTATTTTGTTGGCGTGTTAGTGTTACTATTACACTTTGACTGTCTTATTATTTGATTTTCGTGTTACATGTTTTTCTTGATCTGGTTATCGTGCATTTTGTTGTCTTATTTTTCTCTTTTAGTGTTACATGTTGTTTTCGTTGCTTTAATTATCGTACATTTTGTTGTTACTATTTGCTCTTTTTTAAAATATTTTCAGCAGATTTCTCCATTATTGTTTTGATTTACTTAGTTGATTTGTGGATACAATTTACTTGAGTCGATAATCTATTGAAAATAAAAATTTTACCTTCACAAGATAGGATAAGACTGCCTACCTAACACTCTCTCTGAATTGTTTTGATAGATAAAAATATATAAAAATTAAGTTTCATTTGTGATTTTCTTATGGTTATGAAAAAAAACCTAGTTTAATTTCAAATCTCTGTTTGCAAAATTTATGATCAAATACAATTCAACATCAAATTAACCTAACTTAACATGTTTTCATAGAGGTTTTATCATTCCAATAGTGTTATACAAATTTGCTGGAGACACACGTGCAATGCGCGTGTCTAAAAATTAGTCATGTACTTAAATATGTATATTGTTTTCAATTAAACACTACACATTTTTCATTTATTTCTAGTTTGAGAGAATTTTCATCATTGTCAGAGTTATAATTCTTTACAATTTATTTGTAAATCAAGTTTGAATATTTGAATATGAATTATGTTATCAATCTGCTATATCCATAAACTGAAATCTAACTTAAAACCAAATCACATTGAAATTTAGTATGACATATAAAATATTTTTTTAAGCGAATATGTAAGGTGGAAATATCAAGGACTAATTTCTCTTAAAATCAAAATTATTAATCTAAATCAATTTTCAGTCAGTGCTATTATGTGAAATCATTTGTTAATAGTTAATTTAGATGGGATTACTTGATTGTGTCATAGGATCCTAAATAGGAGAAAATAATGTCAAGAATTATATTATGGTAGAAGATTAATAAGTTGTAAGTAGTTGATTATTGTCTTGTTCGCCTGTTAATGTTATCATTACACTTTGTCTTGTTATTCTATTTTTGTGTCACATGTTTTTCTTGTTTTAGTTATCGTGCATTTTGTTATCTTATTTTTCTCTTTTAATGTTACATGTCGTTTTCCTTGCTTTAACTATCCTACATTTTGTTGTTACTTAATTTATCTTTATTTTTTAAAAAATCTTTTTAGCAGACTTCTCCATTGTTGTTTTGATTTACTTACTTGATTTGTGGGTACAATTAATAATTCACTTGAGTAAAAAATATATTGAAAATAACTTCTTTACCTTTACAAGATAACTTCTTGTCACTTTTAAGATTTATTAGTAAGTATGCATTACATTCATGTTTTCGTAGAATTTTTATCATTCCAATGACGTTATATAAATTTACCGGAGACATACGTGCAACGCACGTGCCTAAAAGTTAATTATACATGTAAATATGTATATTATTTTCAATTAAATACTACACATTTTTTTATTTCTTTCTAGCTTGAGAGATTTTTCATCATTGTCAAAGTTATAATTCTTTACAATGTATCTGTAAATCAAATTTGAATATTTGAATATGAATTATGTTATCAATTTGCTATATCCATAAACTGAAATCTAACCTTAAAATCAAATCATATTAAAATTTGGTGTCATATATAAAGCATTTTTAATTTTTTTAAGCGAATATATATAAGGTAGAAATATCCTGGACATATTCCTCTTAAAATCAAAATTATTGATCTAAGTCAATTTTCAATCAGTACTATTATGTGGAATCATTTGTTAATCATTGATTTAGATGAGATTGCTTGATTGCGTCATAGGATCCTAAATAGGAGAAGATGAAGATTGAGAATTATATTATGATAGAAAATTAATAAGTTGTAAGCAGTTTATTATTATCTTATTCACTTGTTAGTGTTATTATTACACTTTGACTGTCTTGTTACTCGATTTTCGTATTACATGTTTTTCTTGCTTTAGTTGTCGTACATTTTGTTGTCTTATTTTTCTCTTTTAGTGTTACACATCGTTTTCCTTTAATTATCCTATATTTTGTTGTTAGTTTTTAATCTTTTCTTAAATATTTTCAGGTTTTTAATCTTTTCTTAAATATTTTCAGCATACTTCTCCATTGTTGTTTTGATTTACTTATTTGATTTGTGGATACAATTTAATTGAGCCAAGAATGCATTGAAAATAACTTCTATATCTTCACAAGATAAGATAAGGTTGCATACATACTCTCTTCGGAGTGTTGTTTTTCAATTGATAAGATTATATAAAAATTAAATTTTATTCATGATTTTTTATAATTATGAAAAAAGCATATATAGTTTGATTTGAAATCTTTGTTTGCAAAATTTATGATCAGATACAACTATAACATCAAATTAACCTTCACCTAACTCAATAATTTCAAAATATAATTTCAAAGTTTATGTCTAAATGCCTACTAAGAGAGGACATGAGGAAAAAAGAATATACAAATATGTACACTCTGATTTTATCTATTAATTATTCAGTGTTTGAAATTCAGTTATATGATGTAGACTTTAAAATGGCCACTGTTTAGATTTTTCCTATGGAAAATTTACTCTAAAATTTTTTTAGTGTTTTCTACTAGAAAGAAATTCAATAACAATAACAACATACTCAGTATAATCCCACAAGTGGGGTCTGGGGAAGATAGATTATAAGCAGAACTTACCACTACTTCATGGAAGCTACTAGAAAGAAATTCAATTTCAAAATTTCAAATTAAAATCTCTTGATAAGAGTGAATAATTTTTATCATTGTTTGGGAGTGGGGAAGGGTGGATAAAGAATTCTTAATTATTCGATATTCAAAATTCAGTAAATTATTATTTAAATTCGTGTTATGAAAAATTTATTGCTCTCTATTGTAAGAGATTTTATTCCGTTCAGCCTAAAAATAGAATCTTTGACTAAAACAAACACGCGTTTATTATTTTTATCACACATTTTTCGATGATAATTCTTTTAATTATTTAATACTCAAATTTTAATAGAATTCAAATTCAAAAACGAGATTAAAGTGTAAACTATCCAGTCACATTATTTGTGCACATACTGAAATTAGGATTTAGCTCTAAGGACTGCAAGTTTGAATTATTTTTCTTTAGGATTTTCAGTGCTTTAGTGTTTTTTTAAAGCTTTTTTAATTTGGTTCATAATAAGTAGTATAATTTTAATAAATATCGTGCCTAAATAAATCATGTTATACTGTTCAATAACAAGCCTTTTATTTTCTATTTTAATTTGTAGAAAATTCACATACTTCTTAAATACAAACACTATCCATGTATTTTGATATTTCAATATTTCTCTTGGAGTGTTTATGTTGAGGTATTGATGAATTTATTATCAATTAATTTTAAGAATAATTGCAATTTTTCAACCTTTCATATTACTTGAATTTTGGAATAAGAAGAATCTCTACCATCATCATATTTATTAATTAGATTTTAATAGCTCTACTTAGGTGGATGATTTTTTTTTTTTTTAATTCGTGTAATGTCCTTTGAATGTCTCAAATTTTGACCATTTTAATTGGAACATGTTATGTTTTCACGTTCTCTTTTACAAAATATTATTTGGAAAATAAATTTATTTTTCATTTTTCTATTTTTTTTAAAATATTGATCTTCATAATTCATATCTAATTATTTATTCAATTGTTATTCTTAATATTCATCAATTATTTTTTTTTATATTTATAACCTTTAGTTATTTAATTTAAAATTTTAAAATATCTTTTGATATTCCTACATTTTTATCTGTATAATTTTTTTTTTTAATTTCATGAGGCCCTAACCAAAATTATCATTTTTCTATAGTTAAAATGGTGAAATACTTATATTATTATTGTAGTAATTGATTCATACTTAATTTGACTCAATGAATAAGCTAAGATTCTTAAATTTTGATTGTTTATGAGAGAAGATGTTGATAAAACTTAAAAAATTACGTATTTATTTTTCATCTATATTTTTATAACTTAAGTGTAAGAAGGATGTGTATGTTATTTTTTTTTTTTTTGGTATTTTTCCTTCTTTTTTTTACTTTCTATTTGAAATTTTTCTACGTTGATTTTCTATGAAATTCTTTCTATTGTAAGTTTGTATTTTTATTTGAACTCAAATTAATCATTTATGGCTTTATTGCAAGTTTGCTAAGTAGTAACAAAAGTTTAAAATTTATAGTGAATTTTTTAAAAGAAATTAATCTTAAATATAAAAATACGCCCCTCATTTGGTGTTTGTTGTCACACTTCTAAAGATTTTTAAATTATTACATTATTACTCATTACATGTATATTTTCATAGAACTTTACAAATTTATACGAAACACACGTGTAGCGCACGTACCAAAAAATTAATTATATACTTAAATATGTATATTGTTTTCAGTCAAAACACTACAAATTTTTCATTTATTTTCAATTTGAG